>JAGKTI010000412.1:32285-49922 GCA_018397915.1 Birgus latro
GTTATAGTGAGGTCTTACTGTATATAAGTATGCTGGAAGAGCAATCTCCTCATCATCAATGTCTGTCCACAGCACGACACAGACCCTGTAGTCTGACTTCTAGGCAGTTACCTATTCCATACCTGCCTGCCATATTTAAACACTTCATCCCTTACCATTTTGTCTCACTTCATGTGCCTTTATGAAACCTCATTCTTACATGTCACTCTCATCATCATCATAATTATTTTCAGTTGAATAAAATGATCTGGTGGTAACTACCATAGAACACCTGACTAGTGTCAAACATAAGAGAGTTCAGGATACCAGTACTAAAACTCTCAGGTTTCTAAGACTCACTCTCAACAGAATACAACTGTCTGCCTGTTGCTGGCATAGAATATTAGATCTGGATCAACCATGACAGGGTAAAGAAAAAGGTATCAGAGCTCACCTGACTTTGCTGATGGGTTCATGGAGGCCATGGGGAAGCAGTTCACGGATCTTGGCTTTGGCATACTCTGGACACACTGGAACACGAAACTGAGGAGACAACAGTTACAAAATGCTTATCTTTGGTCAATGTTTCTTATAATACAAATTCAGAAAATCACCTACCTAATCAAAAAGTAAAGTTTTAGTCTTTTAGTCAAATGTAAAAGTTAACAGTCTTCTAATGATTAGTGTAAACTTACCACCCTTCACCTCTAAGATCTAAAAGACTAAGTGGAATCTTTCTTCATCAACTGTTCTAAAGAAAGCATTGACAGATCTCTCCTACAATAAATCAAATCACCTGCCAATATGGTAACCAGATACCATATATACTGTGGTAGTAGCCACAGTACAATAATAGATATCCTTAGCCTAAAAGAGTTAACTGATATCTTTCCTAAAATCTCCATTCCAACTGGTTATTCTCAAGGCAGAATAAAATCAACAGGTATTAGCTAAAAAATAAATGTTAAAAATTGTATCCTTGCCTCTCGGACTGAAGTGTTAAGAACTTGCTTTCTCCAAAACAAAACCCTGCTCAGTGGCTCAGAACTTGTTGGGACACCCAAGGCCTACTTCAACATCTAGCCATCTGGATCCAAAAGGTATTTGCAAACATCTCAAGGAAAGAGAACAAACTCTTTTGGGTGGTGGCATAGCCACATCTTCACAAATAGTGGGGAGAGGGGAGGCCAGGGTGGAGCCAAGCCCAATGGGGGTACCCACCNTCACACAGGGTTCACATCAAATAATCTTTCAAATGGGGCCAAGGGTCTGACTGGAGAACCCCAAGCTCCCACTCATTAGCTATGCCACTAGTTTAGGTTAACTCATTTTTCTTAATGTTTTATTCCTGGGAATAGGGGGCCGTGCCCACTCCATAGCTATGCCACCGTTTTAGGTTAAACTACATTTCCCTGGTGTTTTATCTCTGAGGATGGGGGGAGAGAATATTCTTATCTGTTCTCTATATTTGGAAAAAGAAAACAAAATGGAGCCAGTGAAGGGATGGACCCTTTGGTCTTTTGTACTTGAAATTAATGTGGCACCCTTACTACTAAAATATGGTACTTAAACTAACAAAGACTTGAGCCTCCAATGACATATTTTGAGGGAAAATGCACCTCTGGCTTGATTTATCTGATGAGTCATGCTCCATGAGATTAACAAGAATTGCTTTGATCTCCCAACATCGTGTGAACAGAGAATACTGGATTAACATGAACTATGACTTTCCTCTTGAGCTGATATACAGTACAGTAGAGTAAAACTTCACTATATCAGTGTATCTGGATGAAGAGCCAGAATGATAAAAGCGGCTCTCAGTACATACTTCTGGAATGGAATTAACCAGTATACAGTATTTCATATATCCTAGTTCAAAGGATCTGGATATTTACAATTCAACCATGTGAGTCCGAGACATTAAAAAGTCCATACTAAAATGATGTTAGACTCAATGATGCAGTAAATAATGCTGAAAGGAAGATTAACTAATTTAAAAATCAAACCAAAACTGTACACCTATGAACAGTTTGTCCCTTATATCACTCTGTTTATTGTTCAAGAAGTCCACTGAGCCTGAGGTGTCAACCTCAATTTCTAAAGGTTAATCGTTTCGTTTCGTTTCGTTTTTGAAGGCTCCAACATGCTTGCATGTGTCGGCCTTGGTCACCTAATGGCGGCTCTCCACGCTGCTCGATCTCTGGCAGCCTCCCTATTCAGTCCCTTAACCCTTAAGTCACATTTAATGACCTCGTCCCATGTCTTTCTCCTTCAAAATCAAATTCCATCTCCTGCAGCAATCTTTCATTTAAATTCTTCATACATCATGTAACAAATTCTTTGACTGAACAATTCACAATGTAATAATACAGTATGGCTTTCTATTTTAATTAAGAGTGCTTTGTCAAAGCCCATATCATATGCAGTAAGTCTCAACTCTCACCTTGTCAGACTCAGTACACCAGTGAGCTTCAACATACTGCTTCAACAAGACGGATGCCAGCTGACGGATGGGTAGAGGACCTGATCGATCCAATGTCAACTCGACCAGGTGCACTCCAAACTCTGAAACCAAAGCACGCAAGACTTATATACAAATTTATCTTGCTATATCTGCTATATTTAGTTTGCATATCATCAGTGTTAATTCTTTCAGTGTAATGACATCTTACATATTTTATTCCTGCTTCTATCTAGCAATAATATTGTGTGTGTGTGTGATTCCACTGATCTTGGAAATGAGGCATTTCCAAAAGAAATGAGGGTCAATATCTAATTAACTGGATTTAAAAAAAATAAACAATAATGTTTTATCCACAAAACTCATATTTGCTCAAAAGTAAAGATTTACCCAGTGTCTCATAAGTAAGCTTTAGTTTTCATTTGGGTCAAAAACCACTTCCCAAGTTATAAAACTGGCCTCTACTATATTTGCCGCAGGGATCCTCAGGAGTATTAGGGGCCACCAAGCAAAAATGTGGGGGCCTGTCCATCCACCCACCACCGCCTCTGCATGACAAACTATTATCTCCAAGGATACCCAGTCCACCAACCCAGTAAATTACTGGTACATTGGGGGGCGCAGGTATAATAAATATAAAATCAAACCTAACCTGAAGATTCAGAGAGACTATTTTTACACAGAGAACTTTAAACACAAGAAACATTACCTTCATACACAGTTCAAAAGCCTATAGTTGCAGGCTTTAAGAGATAATCAGATAAATTTTGGTGCAATCAGGATGTAAAATACGTGTGTAGCAACAGTACAGTCTGCCACCAACCCAGTTTTACTTGAAGATGCATCAGTAAATGAGAATACAGATCTGGACTTATAAGATTATATGCTTCCTGATGCAACCTACCAGTATGTAAGTAATGTGATTAAAAGTTATCCACCAAACAGTTTCATATATGCTGTGGGAAAAGCAAACAACATATGAGAAGATTTTCATGTTAATGGTTTAGGATATACAATTCTTTGTGTATATGTAATAATATCCATATTTCATATGCTTAAAACTGTGTACTTTTGAAGTCTGTATAAATGTAAAGAGGAATGCAACATTCAGAGAAAGAATCATCTCCAGGACATATTATGATAAACAAAAAGTGTTCCAAGAAAACATCTGTATTTAATGACTAGGGTACTCATATATCATTATAGTACTGCAATTATAATCAATTAGCTATTTTAACATGCAATAAATACTTAAGTAATTTTACAATGTGAAATTTCAATACAAAACTGAAAGTTTATTCATAATAACTGATAAACATACTATGATCCATTAATATCAATCCTCAACGTCAACATGCTGACTGATCCTTCTAATCAGTTATAATACATGATAACAGTATCGGCTACTTCAAATCTACGATACAAGCAAGTAATGGGAAATGTTTTCCAAAGAATTTGTACTGCGAATAAGTATAAAAAATAAACACCTTTCAAGCATGAACCAATGTCAAACAGAGCAAGCGATATACGTTCATGATGATATTACAAACTTGTTAGATTGTCAAAAGTTTGGCGTCAACCATTGTCAAAGTTCAATACGATTTCTCCTTCAACACCAATTTACTGTACCTTCTGTCACCTCCAACACATGAATCTGTTCTTCTGCCGCCCGTCGAACTTCGGCCTGAGGTGATAGGATGTTGTTTAAGTTCTCAATTAAGGCCTCTCTCAGGCCATTGCTAACCTCGAGGCCGGCCATCGTCCCTCCAGCCAGACATAACAACATTACAAGGAACTATCTTCCATCGCAGACCACATGCGATTTTCACTTATTAACCTGCTACCATTTAAGGTATGCAATAATGTATAATATCAATACTGTAAAAAGGTTATTCTCAAGCTAATAATGTAAAATAATTTTACCGATCTATATTATTTATCTATTTATACAAGTAAATACACGAACAGTCCCACAGACGAGTCAAAAGCTGAAGCACGCTGATGCCATTCCCGCGTTGTCCGAAACAGTAGAATTTACAGTGAGCGGGAAATTTTTCATATTTGAAAAATAATAGCCACTTTATTATACAGTGACAGTCAAATGTACCTGGTGTTACCAGGTTAGAAAAAACACAAGAGTTAGAGCTTCTTACAAAGTTCTATCACCGCTGCCATTATCGTCACTATCAATATTCATCACCACCACGGTACCTTCATCACACCCACCACAATGACACTACTGCTAGCATACTGTTCTTCTAGGCGGTGTGCTGTTAACGACACTGAAACTGACCAATAACTTCGATGGACTAGGTGGCCAAACGTCCTAAGCTACATTACGATGAACAAGCAGACTTTTTAGAGGGCCGGGTTTCATCTCCTTTCCCTGTCACTTGCGTATACCTCTCCACCATTAGCTGAAAGTTGAGCTGCAGAGGGGAAAAGAAAGATGTCATTGGCGCGACTGGCCAAGATAGTCGGAAATCCAGAGCCCTCCAGTCACTCTACCTCTTACTTTCCTGTGTATACCAGCCTACCTAGCATATATAAACCGGGGAAAACATGTGTCCCAAGGTCAAAAGATGTTTTTTGTTCTCTCCCTCCTTGCCTCGCCAGCTCCAAGCCTTCTTTCTCTCCATACCCTTTAGCGTTCTCGTTCTAAACTTTCAAAGTTGTTATCTATTCAGCCTTCACCCATCTATCCCCCTACTTATAATGCACATTTTCTTCTGTCCCTTCCTCCCATCGTGTGATCGCAGGTATCGTACTAGTGTTGAGGGATAAATTTCCTCGCATCTTTAGTTATCTTTAGACGAGGAAATTGTTCTCGTCTAAAGATAAAGTGTACAAAAACCGAGACACTCGCTTCCCGGGAAGAAAGATGACAACCAATCCCTGCCACAACTGGACTGCCGCAAGGTCAAAGTTGACCTTGTCCTGTGACCATTTAACCTATTGTTTTGAAAAAAAAAAAAAAAAAAGTAGGCTTCATCATGAGTTGCCCCTCAACCCTTCCAATAAATTTGGTTACAATGGGATAAAGACTTCTTATCTCATGTCTGGAAAGATTCTCTCGGGAGGAATGACCATGAGAATCGTTTCGGGAATAACTCAGGTTTTATCTGATTACAGCCAAATTTGGTGGAAAGGGGGAGGGGCAGCCCATGCCGAAACCTACCATTTTTAGAACAATAAGTTTAAGGTCAAGGTCAACTTTGATCTTCCCCTATGACCTTGACCTTTGACCTATTCTTAAAAAAAATCATTACTGGATGACCCTGCCCCTGCACTTGGGCTGGAGGGAAGACGATGTCCTATGTTTCAATCTGCCCCTACAATTCAGGCAGTCCAGAGGAATGGCAAAGTTAAGCCCACAAGTGCTCTCAAAATGCACTCTTTACACTGAAAATGTAGCTATATAAAAAGTAGGCATAACGTAACTGCAGAAAATATAGCATCATAAAAAGTAAGTCGATCCGATGTAGCAAATTCAGCTTTTAAAACGAGCGCCAGTGTGTTAATGTAATGGCAGCATACAGTATATGAGTCGCGTTTTCGCGACATTAAAAGTCAAGATATCTTGACCAATATTGATATCGTATATTGACTTTCGTGCTGATACCCGTTTGCGCGAGCACTAAAAGTCAAAACGATATTGAATCTTGAGCATGACTAGGAAAGATTAGTCAATGTTCCTCCCGAGATATTTTGACTGATATTGACTTTCCATTTTGTAAACAAACACTGAGCGACGGAGGTCGAGCCGGACTCGGTAGAGAAGAAGAAAACTTTCCATCCGTTTTCAGTGGTGTGTGTGATTTTCCATAACACTGAAACAAATCTTTTGCCACCAAAATATTTATGACCATTTTACCTTGTGTCCAACAACAATGGCACAGCTGCACCTTCATCTGCCGCCATATTCTCAAGCCACAACCCCGTCTGGTCAGTAACCTGAGCAATAATATAATTAAATTCCTCTACTTTCAGAAAATCTTCCAAGGTAGCCATGACGCACGGACAATGTTTACATGGTGCTCTTGTAAAGGCAATACAGTCTTGCCGCAACCTGTTTTTGCGACACTCACTTGAAACTCAATATGTCAAAATGAATATCAAGATGATCTTGACTTGAAAAAGTCGCGAAAACGCGACTATGGATACAATAAATGAATCCTCCAGGAATCAGAAGAAAAATCTTTGCCAATGTTTTACAGTATTGTAGGCTACCGAGTATTTTAAACTGCTTCTAATAAAATATAAACTTAAAAAAAAAAAATTCTAGTTTAAACCCTGAACATACTTATATCCTAGCTAGACCATTAATATCCCTCTAATTAAAAATTTTGACTATGCCTTCATCAGTGTGTGCCTCCGGGTCCTTATCTGCATTATTGCCAAACACCAGACATCTCAAAACCTTACCCTGGCGTGTCCTTGAGACTAGCGTGTCCATCTACAAACCTCATTATTCACATCAGCAGCATGAGCATGTGGAGGAAATGGGTTACAATACACCCCTCAATCCAAATGCCGCAAGATAAAGCAGACACTAGAGTAATGTATACACTAACACTTATCGCCGATAATATCCACCCACCTAGCATTACCAAAACACCCTTACTTCCACGATCTGGCTAAGTATATGCAGTATACAGTATTCTTCTCTTTAATACTAACTTTAGATGACATATGGTTATTTCGGGGTCAAAGAAGGATTATATGACGACTGGTATGGTGGAAAGAGAAATCAGGTGTAAAATGCCAATATGGTTAAGGTTCCAATATTACAACAGATATGCTGGATAGAAGAGACTGTCGAACTATTTTGGGAACGGCCTAAGGTGTCTGCTAGGATGATTCGAATCTATACCAGAAGTTTACTTTCGGTGTGAGTGTGTAGGTTGGGTAGAGGGAGTTCATATTTCTTCTTTCAATGGGCGTCATGCCATGCAGATTTAGTACATTTAGTTGGCGAATTTTGAAAACTTATACCTATGGGTTATGCAGTTTTGGTTACTCTATTTCAGGAGATTAATTTGCCAGGTTGATTTATCATTTATTTTGCGAGTTCTTGAATGAACGTTCTTCTGAGGAAATGTTCGGTCAAACCTTTTGAGAAATTCGATGCACATCGAAGAGCCCCGATTTCGAAACAGCGTCGAAATTTCAGTTTCAGTGAGCAAACTTTCCCACTCTCTGTAGCTAATTCAGATTAAGTGAAACAATACAACTTCTTTTAAATAAATTGATTATAGTTTTCATTCTTTTTGAGGAAATCATGTATCTTGTTATAATACTATTGTGAAGGTTACGTTTAAATATTCGAGTTGTTGAGTTTAACACTAATTACAGCAGTCGCTAGATGAAAAGTTTATATATCGGCTTTCATTTATGGTTTTAAGCTTATCTACGGCCACAATATATTAGTTTTAATTTTAATTTGCTTCGGACAAGAAAATAAAAGCTAATTAAAATTATAGAAGACTACAGCATTTGGAAGGATTTACTCGGATCTGGCAAAAGTGAGATAGTTAACATGACGGCTGTGGGGTTGTGGTTTGGATCCTCCCGAAATCCGTTGCTCCAGTGTGAAAATGATAATGACGTGACAAAGGAAAGTACTTTTGTTCCAGACACACTTGGATTACGGTGAAGGAAGTAAGTGGTATAGGGGAAGTGACGGAAGTATTTTTGCATCGGCCACACTCAGACAATAGTGATGTGAAATGTAATGTAGCGACAAAGGGAAGTACTTTCCTTGCACTCTAAGGAAGTGACAGTGGTGGTGGCCGGTGTCGGCCTGGGGAAATTAGTGTGGAGTGCTAGAGAAAGTATTGTTCCGGTAGTTCTGAACACCCACAGACCTTAGAGAAGGAAGTGAATATTGATGATGACGAGTATAGTGGCATTATTCAGCTGCAGTCCGATGCATTATTGAGCTTCAAGTGCTCCACGGTACAGTGCAACATTCATCTGCAGGTGGTTTACGATGCAGCATTGAACTGCACTCGGGCTACGATGCAGCATTCAAACTCCACGTGCTGTACGATACTTAATCTTGATTTCGGTAAGTTCACTACTTGTTCATTTGAGTTTGATCGATGAAAACTTGAGTCTGGAACAGAAACCAAGGTTTCCTTTTTCATATGCCCCTCTTTCCTCCCCCTTCCATTTTCAGTTTTCACGCACCTTCTTATGTTCCTTCTTCCTCATCCTCCTCTTTTTCGTTTTCCTTTCTTTCCTGTTCCACTGCGTTTCCTTCAACGCTTCTTCCCCTCCTCCTCATCATCTTTCTTATCCATGCTCTGCTCTTCTTCCAGCTTCTTCCCCCCCTTCTCCTCTTTCGTTCCTTCCTTCTCCTTCTCCTTGTACTTATACTTCCTGCTCCTCTTTCCATTTCCAACTTTTTTCATCCACCTGTTTCCTCCTACTCCTCCTCTTCCTCCTCCCTGCCCTGGGGTGACGGAAGAGGGGTGCATCCGGTCACTGGAGTCACCCTGAACAAAGAAAATCGCCAACAAAGACAGCGCAGAATAACTCGACAAGTTCCGGCCGTGAAGTTAGTTTGGTTGTGAGATTAGTTTCGACCGTGAGATAGTTCCTGCCGTGAGACTAGTTCCGACCGAGATTAGTTTCGACCATGAGATTAGTTCCTACCGTGAGATTTGTTCCAGCAGTACCTGTATTATTCCCAAAATATTAATGTTTATTAGTTTAGCAAGTCCTAATTATCCGTTGCTAAATTATTCATCAGCCTGAAGTGACTTTGGAAGGAGAGAGAGAGAGAGAGAGAGAGAGAGAGAGAGAGAGAGAGAGAGAGAGAGAGAGAGAGAGAGAGAGAGAGAGAAACTTAAGAGAGGATAACTGCAGTAGGCCGGTTGGCCCATGCTAGGCTGCTCCTAGAAGAGTAACTGAACTACTAGCTTGAGATAAGGATAGCAAAGAAGAAGGCTCTCCCCCGCCCTCCAAACCCCCAGCGGAAGCCGGCAGGAAAGTCAGAAAGAACAACACGCAGCATAGAAAAACTGGCGTGGACATTTTTTAGGAAAGTGAGAAAGGAGAAAAAGAGACTATCATAATGTAACCTGAAATGGAAAAAAAGAATGAATTAGTCTAGTACTGTTGGAAGGGGCAGCAACTTCATCACTAGGTAGCTTATTCCATTCGTCTACTACGCTATGGCAAAACCAATTTCTACCTATTTCCATATTAAAACGGAATATATTTAGTTTGAAACCAGTACTTCTAGTTCTATCCTGTATGCTCACTTAAGTACCTGCTAATATCCCCTTATTTATCCCCTTCATCCACTTAAACACCTCAATTAAGTCTCCCCTTACTCTACGCTTTTTTAAGTCTCCCCTTACTCTACGCTTTTCTAGTGAGTGCTATATAGTCTTTTTGGTCTTCATATGAACGGTTCTGAACATCAAGCATAATTTTCGTCATTCTTCTCTACATTTTCTAAGGAACTTATACCCATTCCATAGTACGGACACCAAAACTGCACGGCATAGCTACCAGTAGTCTAAATGTAGCCTTACTAATGCTAGGTAAAGTTGCAATATTGCTTTAGATGTCTCTTGGCTCAAGCTTCGCGAAATAAATCCTAGGACTATTTCTCGCATTAATACATTGCTGTCTTGGTTTGAGGTCTTTACTAACCATAACTCCTAGATCCCTCTCGCATACCAGTTTACTTATTTCTTTGACAGAGAGAGAGAGAGAGAGAGAGAGAGAGAGAGAGAGAGAGAGAGAGAGAGAGAGAGAGACTGTAGTACTGTACACGGTAGGGAAAGTATTTAGCCTATAAAGGATATTGATGAATTTGGGAAGTAGCTAGGTCTCCATGGCAAGTGACATCAGGAATCACCTAATTTCGTCTTCATTAGATCTTGAAACGGTGGAGAGGAACTATGCCCGGTACAGTACGGTACCGAACGTGGTTGTTGTGAGCGGCGTTGAGGGGAACCCTTGTCTTCATTTCCCACCATAATAACCGTACCATTCTTCACACGCATTCCATACTCTCTACTGTACGTACTAGTGATTGGCAGGGTCTAATTACGTAAATGGACGATACATGGCATATTGTTTTTGACATTTATAGCGAAGGGAACACGGACGATATAAATTGTCCACTGTCCTCCTTACCCTGCTCCATGGCTTAAACAGCACCATCTCGCACACGATCCTTTGTCTCTCCGTACTGTTCGTTAGGAAGTTAGATAATACATTGTTTTTGAGAGTGCTGGCGAGGGAAACATATTTGTTGTCCTTATCCTGCTCCATAAACCACACCATCCTTCACACTCATTCCCTAGCCTCTGCATACCATTCCCTATCGTTAATTAGCAAATTCTAAATAGGTAAAGGAGCCACATTTTTTTCTTTTTGACTGGTGGCGAGGGGAACACTTGTCTTCCCTACCCATCCATAAAACACAGCATCCTTCACACCCCACCCGCTTGTGTCGGCCTCATCCTTCAACCACTCCCCTAGTCCATCACCCTAGATGACCCTAGTAAACAACTTGGACGACTTCCGACTTAGTGATAATCCTTTAAGATGCCTGTAAACACTTAATTCACTCTCATTTGTATGGCTCACCTCTCCCGCCATCTCGCTTCCTGCTCACCTTCCTCTTCCCCACTCCTCCTTTCCTCACTTCCTCACCCTCATTTCCTTTCTCTGTTCCTCTTCCCTCATACCCTCCCCCCCTTCCTGCTTTCTCATCCCTTCCTTTCCTACTACTCCCCCTTCCTTCCTTCCCCCTTCCCTCAGTCTCCCCTCCCCCGGACCATAAATCCCCCCCTACCTTCCCACCATATAAACCCTTCCTCCCTCCCTCGCTTCCCCCACATTCCAACCACCCCCACTTCACCCAATCTCCCCATTCCTTTCCCTGTTTTGTTACCTTATTTCTATACCCCCTCCGTACTCACTAACCTCCTCCTTCCCTCTCCCTCCCCACACCTCCAATTTACCTCCTTCTCTACCCTCAACCTCAACTCTCCCTCCCCCTGCCCCCATCATCCTCTTTCCTTTGCCTCAAGCCTTCCCCCCTCGTCTACCCCCAACCTTCCCCTCCCTTATCCCCCAAATCCTTCCTCCTCCTCTATACCCTCAATCTCACTCTCCCCTATCCCCCATCCCCTACCGCCAGCCGAAGCTTTCCAGTCAGAGTAAGGCAACAAAAGCTAGTGACAGTTTCCAATGAGAGCCACCTGCTTATAACGGCCACTTGGAAATTACGGACACGCTCTGCTCGCCTCCTACGGTCCCGCTAGCCCTACGGTCCGACACACACCTTTTTACCTCCTTCATTACCTCCGCAAGAATAAGAATAGTCACCGTCATCGTACTGGATGACGTCATGGCGCTATAATGGCCAATGAAAGTAACTCCAGTACGCGTCCTCCCTGGAAGTCGAATGAAGTAGCATAACGGTAGTAGGAATAAATAAATAAATATATAAATACAGAAGTGGTAAGGGTGTAACAGCTCCTACCCTCCTCACTATAGGACGTCTCTAGGATAAATAAAATAAAAATAAAAATCGTTGGCATGAAAGTATGCCTCCTCTAAACGTAAAATCGTGTGGTTTCGTAAAATAAACATCGCATTGGTCGTAAAAGTATTAATGACGACTGTAACCCCTTCACTACAAAATCTCACCTTTACTGAATGCAAACATCTAACGGTAATGGGCAAAATTTTAAAACATTGTACTGAAGTGGCCAGTCCTTTTAGTACGATGATAATTATACTTTTTTTTTCCTCCTTGGTCCGGATTTCCGTCCTTTTGCAGCTTATTTCAGGTAAGTGAGTGGCGGAAAAAGACGGTGCTTTGGCTCAACATTCTTTCCGTAGCACTGCTTCGTGACTAGCACCATTTTCTTGTGTTCATATATTTTGTTACAGGTTAGCATTCACGGTGGAGAGGTGGCAGTTTTTGGCCAAGTTAGCGTAAAAAGGGTATAGATTGTTTTTGTTTTTTGTTGATACCGCTCGCAGTGAAGGGGAAGTCTTCCCTCTCAGAGCGATGACAATGTTTTTACTGTTGCTTGTTGAAGCACTCTCTCTCTCTCTCTCTCTCTCTCTCTCTCTCTCTCTCTCTCTCTCTTTGAATAATGAGTCCTCACATTCTTATTTGCATGTATTTATTGTCTATTGGATATACTGGTATGCTATTTGTTTCTGTACACCTTCCTACTTATTGTGCTTCATTCCTGACTATTACGCTTAATATGGTTCTAAATTTTAGCTCTTTTCCTGTGATGTGTTTTTTGCATTTTATTTATTCATTTATTTATTTGCTCAAACAATTTTGTGTCCTTTTTTTCCGGCTGAAGGGATTAGGTGAAGCTTTCCATAACTTATTTCTTGAGTAAAATCGTCTGGTGGTTTTAAGTAGAAAGCAAGTTAGAAAAAATCCTCTATTATAATCCGGGAACCTCGGGGGTTTTTATGGGGCGTCGCTGGAGTCTATGGGAACAAAACACCACCTTGCGTCCGAAGATCTTTAGGGAGTGACTGACCGACCTGGTCGCTCTGATATTAATATTACGTCATGGGACTAAAAAGGTTTAAATATAGTGATGTCTGCTATTTCCTAAACAAATGAGCCTCGTCACTCATCATAAAAATATTCCAACGTTTCCTACGGTATTCTTTTGTTGGGGTGTGAAATGACGTAATAGGTCTCTCTCTCTCTCTCTCTCTCGTGTTTGTGTGTGTTTCAGTGCATTGTTACTATTTCCGTTAAGTTATGCAAGAACCGATCCTTACACTTCCATTGCATAACCCTGATTTAACGGTAGGTCTTGCTAATTCAGGCCTATGTAGTGGAGAAATATTTTGAGATGACGTGAAAGAATCTCTCTCGCCCAAGCCGACTCAGGTAGGCTTTACTAAAAATACTCATGTAGTAAAGATATTTTTGGACGAAGTGTTGTGCTTTTAAAACTCTCTCTCTCTCTCTCTCTCTCTCTCTCTCTCTCTCTCTCTCTCTCGATGATTCAGAGGTCCACAATGTCGATGTCTGTCTGTCTGTGTACGGGTGGTGTGTCTGGCGTGGGAGAGCAGGGGGAGGGAGGGGGGAGAGGGAGGAAGGGAGAGGAGAGGAGAGGTAAAGAAAAAAGAATAAATAATAAAAATTACAAGTGGGAAATACGAAAATAAAGGTAGCTAGTTAAATGAACGATAAAGTGTGGAAACTGAAGATAAATTTTTATATACAAAGAAAGGAGTAAAGTGAGTGACGTAAAGAAAATCGAAATGAAGTGTATAAAAGAAAACGGAATATATTCAAACTGGAAAAACAAAAACAAAAAGGAGTCAAGTGAATAAGAGAAAACGGAAAATATATCACATTGGAGGGAGGACGAAGGAAAATATAAATGGTAAAAAATGGAAGAGAAAACCGAAATATATAAGAACGATTCGGTATATTTTAGGAGGAAGAAAATGGAAGGAAAGAGAGGAAGGAGGAAAAGGTAATAACAGAGGGAAGAGGAAAGATGCGGTGGGCAAAATTGGGGAGGAAGAGGTCAGTACAGGAAGTGAGAGGAATTTCCTGGAGAGAGAGAGAGAGAATAAAAACGAAAACTGAAACGAGAGCGATACATGGAAGATAATGAACGAGATAAAACCCTAGGTAGTTGAAAGGCAGATTCGAAAGGGAAAATACACAGGAGGGAGAGAGCAGCAAACAAAAAGGGGGAGGGGGGCACTTTGAAGGTCGGGACATCAAGAGGATAAGGAAAGACAAGAAGGAAAGTAAAAATGGGCAGTAAGGAGGAAAGTCAAGAAGAAAGAGGAAGCAAAAAAGGGGGATTGTAAAGGGAAGTAATTCAAGAAAGGCAGTATGAAGGGAGGGATGTCAAGAGGGAGGAAAAGTAAAATAGCAAAAAGGTAAGTCAGGAGGTACCGTAATAAAATCAGGAAGGGCAAATTGAAGGGAAGGAACTCAAGAAGGATAGTGTGAAGGATGCAGGAAGGGCAAATTGAAGGTAGGTTTAGAAGGAAGAGAAAGCCAGAAAGGACAATATGAGGAGGGATATCAAGAGGAAGTCAATAATGGCAATGTGGGGGGGAAGGAAGTAAAGGGAGGAAGTCAGGGAGGGCATTATGAAGAGAGGGAAGTCAAGCGAGGAAGTCAGGGAGGACATTACGAAGGGAAGGAAGTCAAGGAGGGGAATGTGAAGGGATGGAAGTCAAGAGAAGAAGTCATGAAGGGCAGTGTGGAGGGAGGGAAGTCAGGAAGGGAAGTATCTAAGGAGGGAAGTCAAGAGAGGAAGTCAGGAAGGACAAGGGAAGTCAAGAGGGCAATCACTCATAAATCAAGGGAATCATGCGACCAAAAGATCCGAGTTTTGATTGGCTGCTGGACTGGCTTAATCCTTTGCATCGATTATTCTTGCCCTGTCTGGACGATTTTATATTGCTTTGGCCATGTGGGGAGAATGGAGAATAAGAGACTAACTAGAAGAGTGTCTGAGTGAGGTGGAAGGGGGAGGAGAGCAAGAGGGAGACGGAGAATAGTGATATAAGGGTTGAGGTGGAGAGGTATATGATAGTGTGAGCTGGAGAAAGGGCAGACTGATGGCGAAGGACATTACAAAAATATGGTGCGTCTTTGGATTGAAGAGATTAAATCCTGTTTTGCTATTGACTACCGTATCAGCGAAACATATTTAAAAAAAAATAATATATAGGGTAAATAAATAGGCTACAGTTAATAAATAAATAAATACTCTAAATAAATAAATAATACATAATCTTCACTTGATTGGCTACCGACCCCTGCTCTCCCCTTCATTATTTCTAAGTAATCATGACATGGATTCGCCACAAATGTCGAGAGGAATGCTAATTGGCGAGGTTAAGTGTCCCTCCTAATTGCGGAGTCGGGTAATTGCCACGCCGCACTTGAGTTAATTAGCCTCCTGGAATGCTGCGTCCGTCTCTCCCTGCATGTACTTATTAATTATTATTATTATTATTATTATTATTATTATTATTATTATTATTATTATTACCGTTATTACTACTAGTGGGGAATGAGTTAATGAAGGCAGTATCTACCACCTTCCGTTCATAAAACCCTCTCTAAAGTTGAATACGATTGTCTGGAGATAACAAGAAGTGATAAATACGTCTCATCGGACTGAAGGGGTTAATAGTTCTTCAGTCAGCAAAAGTCTTCATTGCCCGTATGCTCGACGGTTGAGGAAGCTCCCTAACACCTTTTCCCAAGCGATTTATTTTGCTTTTTACACCTTACTGTCTTCTGTTTTAGGCCTATATCAATCCTTCCAGTATCGTCATATTCTGCATAAATAACGTACAAAAGGATATTAACCAGTCATATCCTAAAATGAGTAGCAAAGGAAAAGTGTTGGGGAGCATCCTATGACTTTACATTTTTTTTTTAATCCGTCATGAGCGTAGGGACCCTGGGCTAGGATACTCTTACTCATTTTTCTAACGCACGAAAATCGCGTAACATGTAAAACAGTGTTGAATCCTTATGTTGATGTCGATAATGCGGATGATGATGATGATGATTGTGATGATGGTGATGATATACTAATTCATCCATTCATCACAACACCTTTCCCGTCCATTCATCACCAAATCCTCTCCATCCAGTACAATATCCACTTTAGTTCCGAGAAATCCGGAGCGCCCACGTGGAACCAAATATACCTGAGTATTGTATTGATAAGACTGATAAGGCCGCAGCGATACGGGCCCGAGATTCACTGACTTGGGATTAATTTCTTGTTTTAACTTAAGATTTTTTTTCTTTTTTTTTTTGAGGAGGTGAGCTAGAGGCAAGGGAGGATTTTGTTATCGTCCTCTCGTCGGTTAAGAGAGCTCCCTAACACCTTCTCCAAAGCGATTTATTTTGAATGTTACATCTTATGTTCGGAGGAGGGAGGGAGGGGGGGGGTTTGCCAATAGGGGTTTTTTTATTTGTATTCTCGTTGGTTTAGGGAGCTCCTTAACACCTTTTCCAAAGCGGTTTTATTGATTATTACAATTTTTTTTTTTTTTTCTTAATGAGGGGGGAGCTAGAGACAAGGGAGGATGATGTATTCTTGTCGGTTAATGGATATCCCTTACACCTTTTCCTAAGCAATTTATTTTGATTATTGCAACTTAAGATTTTTTTTTTGGGGGGGTTTTGTACTCATCTTCTCGTCGGTTAAGGAAGCTCCTTAACACTTTCCTAAGCGATTTATTTTGATTATTACACCTTACTGTCCTGAGTAATCTTCTCCATATCGCCATACGCTTCATAAGTAGCGTACAAAAGAATATGAACCAGTCATATCCAAAAAATAAATCGCTGAGGAAGATGTGATTGGAAGCTATCTTACTCAACGAGAATATTGGCCCTTATCTTTCTTGCAAAAAAATCAAATAATTAAAAAGAATCACACTGGCAATTGCAACAGGGTAGTCATCGTTAATTGGGTTGTTTGCTTGTTTTTTTTTTTAATTGCAGAAGAGTCAAGGGAATGGAGATTTTGGTCCCTCCTCGTCATTCCACCATAATAATAATAATAATAATAATAATAATAATATCGAGTTACGACAATTGATCGTAAGTTTGTACGTGTGTGTGTGTGTGTGTGTGCAGGGAGATAAATGGAAAGACTGCAGTTTCCCTGTTCTTCATGGAAACATAAATACGGGTTACGACAGAAATTTGATTGTAGCTCTCCCAGTTAATTTTATATATACGATATGTTTATTATTATTATTTATTATTATTATTTATTATTATTATTGTTGTTGTTGTTGTTCGTGCTGATGCTGATAACAATGATGATGTCGTTTTAGGAAGAAGAGACATAGGAAGGTACTACACCCGCCTCTAATTATTTCCCCCAGTAACAGCAAATTCAAGTTTTAATGACCGAAAATTGATGAAAAACTTGTGGCCCCCCCAAAATCATCTTAGTAACGCCAAGAAAATGATCGTAAGTGAATTTTCCTGTCCTCCTGGTCGTGGGTGCCGTAGTACAGATAGCGGAGATAGCGGTTATCAGGAGCACATGGTGGGCGAGATGATTCATACAGATAACACGCTTGCCAGCAATTATGTTCACCCACTCAGTCAGTCAGTCCCCTCCCCTCCTTCGTGGCGTGTGTGTGTGTGTGTGTGTGTGTGTGTGTGG
>JAGKTI010000412.1:66694-84158 GCA_018397915.1 Birgus latro
GTGTGTGGGAGGGTGGGTGTGTTTTGTGTGTGTGGTGCGTGGGAGGGTGTGTGTGTGTGTGTGTTGCGACAGAGAATCGATCGTAAATATGTCAGAGTATACCCACCGCAGGCCTCAAATTCACCCTCCACCTCAAACCCACCCTCCAGTCGCACTCCGCCTCACCACACCAGACAGACAGCACATACCAAGCATTCTTAGGCTCACGCTAGCTACAGACAGGCAGACACCACCACTACGAAGGCCACTCCTAAGCTTAATGCAGTGGAGACCTAAGGGGCACTTTGGTAAGAGTAAAAACTGGGAAATTTACAAACAGTCGGTTCACATGACACTGATTTAGTATAGTCTAGTTTGGTTCCAGTTACACACACAGACAAGCATGGAGTTGATAAGGCGCGCACGCACGCGCACACACACACACACACACACACACACACACACACACACACACACACACATCTCTTCCTTACTCGTTTAATTCCGTGTAAAGGACGTACCGATAACCATCTCTATGAACACAATCTGTCTCGGTAATTAAAAGACAGAAATAATAGGCAAGAAAACAGCTGGGCGTAAACTGTAAAATGAATTGCTAATTAGGAGGTGTTGCAAAGCCTTCTAAAACTCCCATGATTAACCTGTCTGTAACCTTGCACGTTTTTATTTCAGTCTAATTCTACAATGAAAAAAGAATGAATATTACAGAAGAGAAAGCAATAAACAGATAGTAGGGGGAAAAAAAAACTCGAGAACACAGTAACGTACAGGGGAACATTTCTGTGTAATGTCTAAAATAAATCGGTAAAGTGGAGGTGCTAGGAGACCAGCAGAATGTACGATGTGCAGAATAAATCGGTTGGAAGGGGGTGCTAGGAGGCCAGCAGAACATATAATGTGCAGAATAAATCGGTTAGGAGGGAGTGCTAGGAGACCAACAGAATTTTTGATGTTCACAATAAGTCGGGCAGGAGGGTGTGCTAGGAAACCAACAGAATTTATAATGTTCAGAATAAATCGGTTAGGCTAGGAGATCAACAGAATTTATAATGTTCAGAATAAATCGGTTAGGATGGGGTGCTAGGAAACCAGCAAATTTGTAGGTCTAACGTGCAGAATAAATCGGTAAGGAGAAGGTGTTAGGACTCAATTCTGCTCACGAGAATTGCGGTGCCTAGCCTTCACGATCAAATGGCCACCACAGGCATTTAGAATCCACACTCAGTACCGTATCCTACAACCACTACCTGCTGGGCCTTGTACAATTTAGACTTTATTTATTTATTTTTATTTATTTTGCCTTCTGTTTACCTACCTACCTAAATGTATGTCAGTTTATTTATTTCATTCACTTATTTCATCTTTTATTTACCTACCTACCTATCTATTTTTGTTTATTATTTGTTTTGTTCACCTGTCTTTATTAGCCTACCTACCAACCTACATGTCAACATCTATCAATATCTGTCTTTCTATCTGTCTATTTATTGCCTGAAACACCTCATTCCCTCCTCAGCGGATAGGACTTTGACATAACCCGTCTTCCATACTGTATATTACGTACAGGTATACACTTTCTGCTCTCCACCATTTTGTTCTTGGAGAAAACTTTTATATAAACCTTAACCCCTCCAATACTGCCGGAGTTATATGTGCTCTACACACACACACACACACACACACACACACACACACACACACACTTAGGTGTGATTATCAATAACAGACTATCTCCGGGTGACCACATAAGTGAAAGGTACAGTACGTAACATGTATACACTGCTTGCAAATATGAGAATAGCATTCACATACATAAATGAAGACATGCTGAGGAAGATAATAACATCTTCCATCAGACCAACCCTGGAGTATGCATCAGTAGCATGGAATCTTCATTTCAAGAATCACATAGATAAGATTGAAAAAGTTCAAAGGGCCGCTACGAGATGGGTACCAAGCTTTAGGGATCTAAGGGGAAGGTTGTGGCTCGATCGGTAGAGAGGTGGCTTGCAGTCCCGACGGACCCAGGTTCGAATCCTTGCTGGGGCAGGGAACAGTTTAAGGATTCGAATTTCATTAAATCAGGCTTTACTGATCTACCAGAAGACCCGCCGACATGTCGTAAAAATACCTCCGCTAATACCAATACACCAGTCCTGTATGAGACAGCCCTAGCATGTATTCACTATGGACGGTGGGTGTTAGCGCCGTAGTGGTGACGTCACATGTAGAGGTGTTGGTATGTAGGAGGACTACTGGGCCTTGATAGCAGGCTGTGAAGCCTATACCCAGAGTTGGACACACACACACACACACACAAAGCTATGAAGAAAGACTTGAAAAACTGAATCTGCCAACACTACAGGAGAGAAGGAAAAGAGGAGACATGATTATGCTATATAAATGCATATCAGGGAAGGAGAAAATAGACATAGATTGTAAATGAATATATAACCTATGGGGAAGCATCAGCAAGAAGACACTGCAAAACACTGCATAAAAGGAGAGGTGAGAAAGACATAAGGAAATTTAGTTTCCCAAATAGGGCTGTTGATCAGTGGAATGCACTACCGAATGAAATAGTGTGTGCCAAAACAATCCATAAATTTAAGGAGAGGTTTTATGAAAATAGTTTAAGACACGGGACAGTACGAGCTTGACTCCTTCCTGTAAAGCTTCAATCAGGTAAGAACAATTAGGTAAGAACACACACACACACACACACACACACACACACACACACACACACACACACACGAGTCCTGATGAGATAACCCTAGCATATCATGTAGACGGTGGGCATTAGATCCAAAATGGTGGGTTGTGGGGAATGTAGGCGTGTGGGTAGACTGTTGAATTTCGGAGAGTTCCTTCCTACTGAGAGACGATTTTATTCAGTGTAAGGGGGCGTAATTATACTCTTTTTACTTTAACTTTACCTAAAATTAGCATCTCTCCATCTTGAAATTCCGATCTGTAATAAGAGATTAATACCGGAACATGACGCTAGTCACGAACAGGTGCTATGAAAAGGATACAGGGCCTTAACATTGTCTTATTCTACCACTGAGCTACGGCAAATAAGCTGCAAAGGAACCCAAATTTCGCCAAGTTAAGGTGAACGAAGTAGAGAAAAGTGACAAGGACTTTTTTTTTTTTAGCAACCTCTTCACCATGACGACGCATTAGGTTAGTTAATTTCTGCTCATCCCGACGATTTTATTCAACTGGTAAGAATCTCATGCGTGGAGGGGTTGGCAAGGCTGTCTCTAACCCCCTACAGTTCGAAAAGTCTCCCGACTTTATTGACATGTGTGGAGGTGACGCGAGTAAAATAGAAGCGGTTTGCCCTTCAGTATCATAACATTATTATTTTTCAAATTACTACTACTACTACTACTACTATTTTCATCATCATATAAAAAGAATAATGCCAAAGCAAGATATTTCAGTGTGCTGAGACTTACTACAATCGGATACCCTTGCTTTAAAAATTTCAAGAAACTATCAACCACTTGGAGATTCTTATGTCCGTATTGTCGTAACTTAAGGAAGCCCCCTAGCACCACTTCCTTTGCGATTTATTTTTAGATGCGGCTGGATAATATCAGTTTGTATGTGATTTATGCAGAATATGGTGGTATTTGAATGATTATATGACACTGGAGAGGAGAGTAAGAAGTAACAAGCAAAGTAAATCGCATAGGAAGAGAAGTTAGGGAGCTTCCTTAACCGACGGGAATTTTGGCCACTACATATTCTAACACACACACACATAAACACACATTTACCTCGCGTGCTTTTGTTTATCTTGGGTCATCAACAGTAGAGGGATGAATGTAGAAGGGCAGTCTCGGATTACCCCTTCTCTCCACCCCTCCCGATTACCCCTTCTCTCCACCCCTCCCGATTACCCCTTCCCTCTCCACCCCACCCTATTACCCCTTCCCTCTCCACCCCTCCTGATTACCCCTTCCCTCTCCACCCCTCCCGATTACCCCTTCCCTCTTCACTCGCCCCCCTCCCCCGATTACCCCTTCCCTCTCCACCCCTCCCGATTACCTCTTCCCCCTTCACCCTTCCCAGAATACCGTAGGGGTTTATGAAATTTGGTAAGACGTTTTGGTTGTAGACGGATTGAGTTTTTTACTAACGGACACAGGCTCAACTCAGTATCGAAGAATATGATATTTTAAAATGAAAAAGGGTAGTGACGAATTTGATGAACTCGGTAGATTATGGTGATGAGGACGAGGAGGATAATGGTGATGATGATGAGAAGGAGAAGGAAGAGGAGGTGGATAATGATGATGATGTGGAGGAGGAGGAGGAGGAGTTGATGGTAATGGTGAGGATGATGTGGAGGAGGAGGAGGAGGAGAAAGAAGAGGAGAATAATGGGGTGAATTCATTAGAGGGGAAGCAGGAGAAAGATGAAGAGCAAGAAGAAGCAAGAGGAGCCGTAAAGATTGTTCATGTTAGTACAGTTAGTCGCCTTTTTTGTTTTTCCCAGGAAGTCTGTTCATTATGGAAAAAAAAAAACTTCCATCTCTTCTGTCAAAATCGATATATCATTCTCCACCAAATTGCAGCCCCAAGTTTGTTGAAAATATTTGTGGTATTCAGAAGCGCATCGCCGAGTTACAACGGTGTAGAAATGCGTACAATGGCTGGTCATTATGAAGTCAGGGCATGAAAGCAAGCAACAAGCGTGCGGACAAATAATAATCGACCCTAATAAACGTGTTCGGGGCGGTGGTGTCTGTAGGGAGTTGATTGTTAGTGCTGCAGTACCGGAGGATTTAGGAGAGTCCCCTTAGTACGGGAGATAAAACGGAGTAACCCCTCCAGTTCGAAAGTCTGGAGATGGACGTGGTGGTGTTTTTTTTTTTTTTTTTATGTGTCCGACTCTGGGCATAGGCTTCACAGCCTGCTATCAAGGCCCAGTCGTCCTCCTACAATCTACATGTCACCACTTCGGCGCTTAACACCCACCGTCCATATTGAATACATGCTAGGGCTGTCTCATACAGGACTGGTGTATTGATATTAGCGGGGTCATTTTTACGACATGTCGGCGGGTCTTCTGGTAGATCAGTAAAGCCTGATTTAATGAAATTCAAATCCTTAAATTGTTCCCTGCACCACCGAGGATTCGAACCTGAGTCCCACGGGACCGCAAGCCAACTCTCTACCGATCGAGCGGTGGTAGCAGTAGTAGTAGTAGTGGTGATGGTGGTGGTCGTATTGTAGAAGCAGTAGTATTGATGGTGGTGGTGGTAGCAGTAGTAATAGTACTGTTGCTGGTATCAGTAATAGTAGTTGTAATAGTAGCAGCAGTATTCTAAGCTCATCTGGACCTCTGGAGATAGCAAGCAACAAAATACCATCGCATTGAAGAGGATAATATATAACTCAACGCAAACGCGCCATTAAAGCCATAAACGCTGAAAATAGAACTCCAGGAAGAAGAAGAAAAAAAAAGTGCTACAAGTGAAGTGGAAGGAGCTGATGGAGCGGCAGAAGAGAGAGTAGGGGCGAAGGTTGCATGCTGGACAAATGATACTCAACCGTGTAATGGCCAACGGTGAAGGACGCAGCCGATATGGGGGGAGGGGGTTCCTGGTTTGTTATCTTTGCTGAAATGTGATAGTAGATAAAAGATAGATAGATTGGAGGGGACACAAAAATGGAAGGAAGATTGGAAGAAAATATTAAAATCGCAGTGTGAATGCTAATAAGGCAATTCCTGGTTTATCTTCGTTGATATCATTATGATGTTATAAAGGACATTGATATACTAGAGGGGAATGATAATGAAAGGAATATTGGAGGTAGAAAATGTTAAAATCGCGGCGTGAATGCTAATAAGGGGCTCCATGTCTTATTATCTTTCTTGAAATATGATACATTGTAAAAGACACTTATATACCGCAAATGGAAGATAGGCTACTGAAGAAGAAAAAGCAAGGTTGAGAATCATACGTTTCGGTTGAAGTAGGCTAAAGAAGTTACTCGCCATGTTGATTTTCATAGTGAAATGTTGAAAAAAAAAAAAAAATCAAAGGGAAGATGCTGAAACAGGAATGCAAGGAGAAAAACATTTAAAGCGCGGTGTAAATACAGCGTAGTAAGATTACAGTTATTTAGGGCACATACACACGTGGTCATACACACGGTCTCTTCACACACACACACAAACACACGTACTCGGGAACAAGGTAGCACACTCGTCCATACAGTACAGTCATGCACACGTACAGTACACACACCAGTACTTTCAGAATAATATACACACGAGAAAAATATGATACCTGAACACGAAAACACGCGGATAAGTGCCAACGTAGAAAAATACGATCTCGTCACACTACGCTTGTGTAAAAAGTTATATATAAAAAAAAAAAGTGCATTCACGGATCTGGCCAACGAGCCTGCCTATTGAGGGTAAATTAGTGAGTAAATCCCCTCCCACCTGCTCTGTAGAGTCCTTTGTCTATTTTGGTTGGGGGTCTTTTGTTTGCATTTATTTACACGAGTGACTTCTTCCTGGTGATCTTGTTTCTTTGATATCTAACTGCCAGGTGTCAGGAAGGGAAGAAAGCTAATTATACCTGCGAATGTGTAGAAAATGAAAAGGTGCGAGATCATGTAGGTATTTTTTTTTGTTTTTTGCATTTAAAAGAAACTGGCGCATCTGTGAGCTTCCTATTAAGCTCATTTTGATCATTACTGTTCATTAATGTAATGCTCAATCAGCACGTTTTTGTGTAAATCAGGAAGTGAAGGCAAAGGCATGGGGATGTAAATATATGAGAGAGAAAGAAAGAGGGGGGGGAATGCTGGAGGAAAGGTATTCGCCCTTTACTCCTTCAGTGCATAGGGATGTAAATATAGGAGAGAGAGAGAGAGAGAGAGAGAGGAAAAAATGCTGGAGGAAAGGAAGGTATTCGCCCCCTCTCCCTCCCTCCCCCTCGCGAGCACTATCGTCTGCCCTCCCTCCCTCTTTCTCTCCCTTCCCTCCCTCTCTCCCTCCAAACATCCCCCCTTCCCCTACTCCCCCTCCCAGACACATGCCACTGTTTCCAAACGCACATAACCCGCATTCCAACCATAACTGTCTTCCCTCCTCCTATTGGCTGATGTACCGTGAGAGTCCTTGTCCAACTAACCAACCAGGATCCTGAATTGTCAACTACTAGCCAATCGGGAGGGTCGTTACAAGTCATTCGCGCTTCCCACCCTCCCCGCATCTCACATAGAAGTTTCTTGATAATACTTTTGAGTGAGTGGGACTGAGTCGTGTGTATGAGTGGGAAAAACGTTCCTTTTTTTTTTTTTTTAGTGCTAAGTTGAATTAATTAACGACGTAGTGGATGTACAGTGAACCCTCGTAACTTGTGGATATATACCAAATTCTAGGTAAGGTCCTGGTAGCGCTCAGGCCGGGTTAAAATAAGGTGAAAATACCGACAACTTCATCTTCCATCCTTCTCCTCCCCCCCCTCCATTACCCCCCTCACCCAAAAAAGGTTATTCCTGGTTTTCCAAATGACGTTTCGTAAGGCCTAGCTGGGCCTGAAAGTAAATGGAGGTGGGTGGCGGGAGTAATGAGGATGCAGGTGGAATGTAGGAAGTGGAGTTAGGGGAGTGAGCAAGGGAAAATGGCTGTGTCTGTGTCTGCTTCTATCTCCGCATCGTTGGCTTTAATACATTTTTTTTTTTTTAACCCTTTCACGACGTCCGAAAGCATAACTAAAATGTTTTTCAAACCACTGAATTTAAGTTACATGTGGACTGGCATCTCGTCAAGAGAGGGTTAAAAAACGCTCGCAATAACCCCTTCACGACTTGCCGTAACTGTTTTATTCCTACTACCAAACAAACGATTTAAATTTAGGAGCGGCATTGATCAAGTCATGTAAGGGTTAAAATCAGCCATAATATTAGCGAAAACGCACTTCAAAAATCCAATCACTGTGCAGCAGACCTTAAGGTAATTTTAATCTTGGCCACGAACAGACGATTTTTGTTGGTGTGGCCTCACGTCATCGTCGAAGGTTTATCACTCGAGACAGTTTGCGTGTTCAGTGTGGTGAGTGTTTAGAAGCTGAAATTACGACAGTAAAGTGATGCAGCTGTGACAGTGAGAGGAAGTTGATGTTACAGTGCTTTTGGAGGAAAATCGTCCACAATCAACCGTTTATCTGCCCTTAACAGACTCATCTCCAATAACGTGTGGTTTGCCATGTTGATGGAGAAAAGATTCAGTATAAAATCGTTTCCTTACAGAATACTGTTATTCTAATTTGGAATCCCACAGACCTAGTAAATGCATCATATGGGGGAAAATCACTTATATTCAGTTCCGTGCTTGAACAAACATTCCTGTTTAGTGGTCGCTTTATTAAGTTCTTGTTATGTATTATGAGAGTCTTCAGTTAACCAGTTTCTTTTGTAAACAAATACATTCCTCTAAAAGCTGGTTAATTTCCACCCAGATAAACCAACAGTAAGGCATCGTTATGAGGTTATCTTACGGAGGAAACACACCCTCAGCCATCAATTTCCTGCTTGGACTAGTGCATTCCTTTGTAGTTCATGTGCAACCATGTAAATACAGTAAGAACAAATTAAGCCCCTGTATTGACCCTTTATGCAGTTAAATTCATATGTTGTTGACAACAACTGCCAGTTTAACTTTCACTGATAAGTAGAAATTTGATTTGCAAGTTATTCCAAGGTATAATACCGTGTAGAACTTGTATGGGCGGAAAATTTGAGCGTACTTTTATACTGTGAAGTTCCAGGTTTCATTGTCAAGCCTGAAGTGGCGTGTGTATGGAGAAAGCTGTGATAATTTGAAACACTTTCTTGACATCAGTAAGGGGCATGTGTTGATGGAAAGGATAGTGAATCCTAACCAGTCCTCTGTGGAAGGATTCCATGCTGAAGATTTGCAGTGAATTTGGCTGACGTCTGGGAATTCCATTTTCAGTCTTGTGACTTCATGTGTAAACCCTTTCTGCCTGTGAATATTTTTGTATAGTGTATTAGGGGTCTTTGTATGTGGCATGTCTTAGGAGTGTAATGGTGTATGGTAGGCCTGGGCAGTAAAGCAGACTCAGCCATACAGAAGTGGCAGTGATAGCTGGATGTGCAGTGCATCCCTTGAATGCGAGGTCTTGGGGGGCTAGGTTTATGATGGAAGAGTTGAGAGGTAGGGTGGGACTGGAGTGTATTGGTGTTGTGATGAGGATAGGTAGACTGAGATGTTTTGGACATGTGGAGAGGATGGGGGGTGATAAATGGGTGCAGAAAGTGAGGAGTGTTAAATGTTGGGGGTAGGGTAGCAAGAGGTAGACGAAAAAATGTGGGACGTCATTGTGACCTCAGGGATAAAGGACTAAATAAGGAAGCTGCCAGAGATCGAGCAACAGGGAGAGCTGCCATGAGGTGACCAAAGCTGATGCCTGCAAGCATGTTGGAGGCTTCAAAAACAAACAAAAAAACAAAAGCAAATTTTTTTCTGATAGTGAAGGGGTTGTCATGTGAGATAGTTTTTGATAGACCTAGGGTGACAGTGAGAAAGTATTAAAAAACATAAAGGTCCATTGTTCATTTGGATACTCCAAATGCACTGGTATTGAATATTGTGGCTAAGCATCCTTTCCTGTGTGTTACGTGTACAGGAGTTATTTGAAGGGAAAAGTATGTTAATTTTGCAATGTACTGTATGTTACTTGCTGATGTTTCCATCAACATTATGTTGCACATAGTGCACAGTTTACTTTGATCAATAGCTAGTTCCTTTGCATCATCTTTAATCTTCTCACACTGATACCATTACTGTGTGTGTGTGTGAGTTGTCTCATGATTTTATTGAACTTCAAGAAAACCTTCTAGGTGTGAAGTTATCCATCATATGATTTCATTATCATCATCTAGACCTCATTTCCCACTCAAACCCAAAGTTAGTTGAGGTAGGATTCAGAGAGAGGGGAAAAAATAGAAAGTTATCAATGAAGATTATATCAAACCTTACCACTTAGAGAAGTCTCATTAAACAAGAATTAAAGGAGAAATTCATTGTCAGATTGAAAGAGTTAAACTGTCAAAACCTGATACAAGTAGGCCTAATACTAATCTACGTAGTTACAGTACTGAAGTGGAATGGAATCTTTCTTGAGAACCCCAGAAGTGCAAGAGAATTTTATACTGACTGAGACTAGGCCTGTACATACTGTACTATGTTTTTGGTTACATTCAGTCGTTTGTCTAGTGTTTGCCGGAAGAAATTATCTGGATATAGTAGTAGCTGTAACCCCAGGTTCATTTGAATATGATCCCAGCAGTTAGCAGGCTGAAGTTGTGCCACCCTGTTGCAGCCCTCCATCCCCCCTTTCATAGTTGAGGGGTGTTTGCACAACCAGGCACTGGAGCCTCCCATCTATGTCAGTGCCACCGTGTGAAGGTGGATATCAGATATTCAGGATGTGTTTGTAAAAGTGACAGGGTCCGGTTGTTAAAGATTATTGTTGACTCTTCACCATGAAGTCCCAAGCTAAATTTATTTGTTGACTCTTCACCATGAAGTCCTAAGCTAAATTCATTTGTCTGTCAGTAGCAAGGATGAAATACATAGATACTTGGATCGTAATAAATAGAGTTACGGAGTAGTGGAGTTTGTTTCTAATCCCTTCATTACAGACATTCTCCCATAAGTGTAGTTAAATCATAGAGAACAGACTGAAACCCCAAAAGCATCAGCTTACTCCTCACACAGGAGCATCTCTTAGCTAAGCAATTGCTTTATAGTTTTTTAGGAAGGAATATTCAAAATGAAAGAGTGTATCTATGTTTTAAAAAGCCAATGACCTTAAGTTTCAGTGTGTCTCTCTCCTTCATCTAGTGTAAGTGTTAGGTTGATGGTAATCAATAGTCAGTACTTTACACAGCTGATAAGGATTTTCTGCTTCAACATGATCTTATTTTGACCATTCTTATTAATAACCTAATTTTAAGAGAAATTGTAGAAGGTTCCTTTATAAATACCATAGTAAATAGTTTTCCTCAACAGGTGGCTGCAACTACTCAACCAAACAGCAATAAAGCACCTTCATCTGCACATCTCACTGCTGTGCTCACTCACAATCCAGTAGCACCCCAGGATGCAGTAAAGACAGCAAGGCTTCCCACTGTCTCATACACATCACCCATGAGATCCGTCTCAACTCTGCCTGTAAACTTGGAACAATCTAACCTGTGCCTTTTCTCAATCAGTGTTGCTCATCCTTGCCTTACCATGTGATCAAATATTTTTCTATCATTGATACAACTACAGTATAGTACTGTGTGATGCTGTGTGCTAAAAGAAAAACTGTGATTTATAAGTAACAAGTGAGTTCTAGTGATTTGCCAAAGGTCTGTAAGAACACCCCAGTCTTCAATGATGTGCCACTGAGGGGAGCTTTATCAGTCCTTCCCCTTACCATCCACTCCTTCCACCTCACACTGCCTTTCTAGGATCTCAGCATAACACATTAGGTGAGTTGCCATTATTTTTGTTCACCTTTGTATAGCACAGTCCGTGTTATTGATCACTTATTTTTTATAAACTGTACAGAAATTTCTTTAAAGTTAATGTTTTAGCTATTTAAAACTTATTTGCTCATTTTTTTCAGTTTGATGGAATATGAGAAATTGAGTTGTGTTTTATTATTCAACTGCAGCCATAGATAGATAGATGAATGGATAGATAGGCAGGTTGATAAATGCATTCGACTGAGGCCCTTGTTCTTATCAGTTTGGGAGGCTGTTAGCACCTCTTCCCTACTGGTTAATTTCTGCCTGGCTTAACATATTTTTGCAGGTTATTTAAGCTTACTGTGTCAGTCTTGCAAAGATGTGAATGCCGTAACAGAAAATACTGGTTTGTATTATTAAAGACCAGTTACTAAGGAAGTGGTGTTAGAAACCATCATGAGTTGTAAGAAAACTGTATTGTAAGGAAGCATAATCATATCACCACAAGATGTTTCCCTTTACGGAATTAAATACTCAGATGGTAGTAAGGTTATAATATAAAATATGGTGTGATGCTGAAGGTATTAATTGAATATTCTTTCCAAACCATTTCACTGCAAGGGGTCTCAGGTTCTATAAAATTGCCTTAGATATGAAGAATGATTTAAAGACATCATCGTGCATAAAGAAGATAAAAATGGATTAGCAAATCGTTGCTTAGAGCCAGTAGTTATGTGTTTCAGGTCTTAACAGCATCAGTGGTATGTCTTACATATAACACAAGGACATATGGGTAGCAGTGATACTTATATATAACACAAGGATTACTGGTATCTATATATCTATATATACTTTGGCTGCTTCTCCCAAAAGGGGGCAGCCGAGACAGGACGGCATACCCCCAGCTTACTCATCCACACACAAGCATTTACTCATATCTTAGCCGCAGGACGTATAGGTAGCAGTATTTTATATAAATTTGTGTACTGTATATGTTTTTAGCGGAGGAAGCCTTTATCATGAACTTTAATTTTAAGGAGACTGCATCCTAAATCCAAGTGTTCCCATCCTGGCATTAAATTTCAGGTAATGAGATACAAGTGAGTAATAGTACTGTATTTTGATTAGGAACCATTGAAAAGAAAGAAGTAAATTAGCAGGTTTCTTTTCTTTTATTACTGCATTGGGTTGAAATTTTATATGCAATGAATGGTGATCAATTAAAGAATTTCTGGTATGTATTTTTTTGGCAGGAGTCAGTCAGAACACTTGCTTTGGTTTAATATGTTACAGTACCTTATTAATTTTGGAATGTATCATATTCTGTAAGATTTGTACAGTACTGTATTGTGAATAATTGTGCACTAGTTACTATAGCCTATTCAGAATTGCATATGATTCCTGCTGGATCTGTTTGCAAATGTTCCCCTATTTTGGGTGAATCTGGATGTAAAAATACTGGCACTAAAGCATTTTAAAGGTTTCTGTAGGTGAAAGGAGTTGTGAATAGTTAAGCAGGTTGGTTGGGTATGGTAAATGAATGTGTGAGAAAGTGAGTTATCAGTAGACATTGTTCTGAAGTTGAGGAACCAACGAACTGACAGAAGATAGAATTGTGTGGATGAATTGTTTGTGAATGGAAATGTGGTTGACGAGTTGCATTTTTTAAATTTATTATTTTTTATTAATGTAATATCTCTATCACACAGGCATCTGTTAAGTATTTCTATAATAAAGTAAAATAGTGTACTGCAATACTAGTCTGTCTCCATGATTTTAGCCTGTGAGTTGGAGCCAAGATTTCAATATCTTGAATGATGAGTGGATGATTGTGGTCAGTTTAGCTGGGCCCTTAGTTGGTATTGGTTTTTTTTTTCTTTATCCTGTTTCTGGATCTTGGCCCCCCTGATATGGTATATTATTATATTTTTGGTAAGTGGGAAAGCAAGATATTACTGTATAGTGTAATTATGTGTTGTTTATTTCCATTATCTACTCACAGTTCTGCAGTGTGGAAGCACAGGCTGTAATAAATAAATGGAAATGTAACCTGTAGACTATGTACTCCATTTAGATCTAAAATTTGGCAGAATCTTTTATATTGTGCTGTAAATTGAACTACTGGGGGCTGTATAACTCATCTGTATTTTCTATCTCTCTCTCTATTGCCAGACACCTTAATCCCGTAAGGGGTGGCCACACACAAATCGCCTCCCTGTTGCCCTGTCCCTTGCCATTTCATTGCCCTGATCCCAGCTCACACATCCCCTCTCTCATATACCTCTCCACCCCATCCCTTCATCTCATCCTTGGCCTCCCCCTCTCTCTTCTCCCCTCCACCTCACTCATACACTCTCCTCATCAGTCTCTCACTTTCCATCCGCTCCACATGGCCAAAACCACCTTAATGTGTTTCTCCTAACGCTTCCTTTCACATCCACATGCACGCCACAACTCTCCCTCACTTCATTTGTATTTTCTGTATTGATGTATAGGCTAAATTCAGTATGTTTTGTAAATTAGCTACTGTTTATAGCAAGCTGCCTGCATAAATGTGCTATTACTGTTGAGTGGGGCAGAGGGCAGGTGTTATGTATGCTCGTTACTGATAGTATACTTGAACTAGCCTGATGTGCTTATAGTATGTGGCAAAGATATATGCAGCATTTTTTAAAAACAGCTTATTCATCATTACTATTTTAGGCTTTTTTTTGGGGGGGGTCCTTTGCTAATGCTAGCCTCAGTTCTTATGCCTGCATGTTTTGAAAAAAGGCCATTTCTGTTGCTTGTATCCTTGAAAGCTGTCACTCACTGCTCCTGATTCATTGAAGTGTTGGATATAACTAACACAGATTCATACATGGCCCTCTTCTACAAATTAACCATCCAGCGCATCAGAAATTATTCTTTTCTGGAGTGAACTTTCTTTAATCTCTCAGGTTTACCATATTTATACAACACAGTCCCAAGATATTTAAAGATCTCTCTGTATTTTGTAATTCTCTCTCTCTCTCTCACACACACACACACACACACACACACACACTTACTTTAGCTGCACTTTAGCTGTACTTTTTCCTTTCAGATCCTTTTGCTGTAGACTGCTTTTAGCTAATTCAGTTCAAGCTCTTTATCATTGAATTAACCCATCACATTTTCTCAGAGCTCATTTACTGTTGTCTCCATTCTAAACTAACATTATCAGAAAATACATCAGTCCCATCTGACCATAACTGGTCCTCGTTAGTCATGTATGTTTGCCATCATGAAACTTACTTCATTGACTGCCTTACTTCAGTTGTATTAATCTACATTGGTATGAATTTATATACCAACCTTCCTTTCCATCATGAATGCACTACTACACCACTAGATTTGAAGACAGTAAATCAACCAACCTCACTCCTGCACCATGTATTATCAGAATGTTCCAGACTCTTTCCCTGTATAGTGTATTTTTGGCCTTCTCCAAATCTTTGTGTGCAACTTTTTGCTTCTAATTTTATATTGTGGTATCTAGGGCTGGGGGCATTACTGTCAAAGAAAAGGGGGAGTGGCCATGTGTGCCACAAGGGTGTGGGAAGTAATTCCATCTTGTGCAGTGTTTGTGATAAGTGGGTGCATTAGAGTTGTAGTGATATTAGAGGTAGACTGTGAGATAATGTTAATTTCATGTATTAGGTGTGTTGGGGAGAGCATGTGGAGATTGCCAGGCAGGGAAGGATTGAACTTGCTGGTGAGTCTCTTGAGTGTGTGGAAGAGTTTTGTTATTTGGGAGACATGTTACGTGCTGGAGGAGGGCAGGAGCTAACTCTGTGGCTAGAGTGAGGAGTGGTTGAAAGAAATTCAGGGAGCCGTTGCCTTTCCTGACATTGAGAGGGTTCTCCCTCCATGCTAAGGGATCTTTGTAGGCTGCATGTGTTAGAAGTGTAATGCTGTATGGTAGTGAGAGCTGGGCAGTAAAGGAAAAGGGTGTTCTCCCTCCATGCTAAGGGATCTTTGTAGGCTGCATGTGTTAGAAGTGTAATGCTGTATGGTAGTGAGAGCTGGGCAGTAAAGGAAAAGGATATTCGCAGACTTAAACATACAGAAATGGCAATGATTAGTGTGGATGTGCAGTGCGTTCCTGAATGTGAGACCTGGGGGGGGCTAGGTTTATGATGGAAAAGTTGAGAGGTGGATATGACTGGAGTGTAACTCACCGGGTCGGTCAGGATCACTTGATGGTAGTGATCGTCAGCTTTTACCTTCCCAGAAGGGAGCTGAGAGCTCGTATAGTCTGATCTATGGGCAAGGCTGTGACCTTCACACACGCACACACCCATCCCTTTGCTCAAGGGGGACAGTAACCACCCACTTCGTCAGTGAAACTTTTCGCAACCTGAGCAAGGCGCGAACTCCCGTCTACCAGATGGCAAGCGAGGACGCTACCACTGCGCCAGCGAGCATTGGTGTTATGATGAGGAGAGGTAGATTGAGATGGTTTGGGCATGTGGAGAGGATGGGAGACGATAATTCCAGGTGCAAAAAGTGAGAAGTGTTAATGTTGGGCGTTGGGTAACGAGAAGTAGACAGAAAAATACATGGAACGATGTCATTGAGTGTAACCTTAGGGGTAAAGGACTAAATAGGGAAGTTCCTAGAGATCAAGCAGCATGGAGAACTGCCATTAGGTGACCACGGCTGATGCATACAAGCATGTTGAAGCCTTCATGAACATAACGAAACGATTGTGCTTTCCCTTTTTGACTTTCTCTTCAAAGATGGGGTACAGTATTTGATAGAGCATATATTCCTTTCTAAATCCATCATGCTTTTCACCTATCGTGTTGTCGAATGCTTTGAACCCTGCCTTTGCTAATTATCCCATATTCATTCCAAGTTGTGCCTAGCAAACTGATATTCCATATTTTATGCAAAAATGTATTGTGTTTTTTATTAGAGGTATCCTGAATGTTAGTTGCTATAATGCCATTGACCATAGTCCCTCATAAAAACAGTCTCTTCTGTCATGTGATAGTCCAAACTTTCCCAGTACCCTAACATGGTCGACTAGTGTACTCAGTACCATCCAGTTATTTCCAACATTTTCTTGTGTCAAATTTGACTTAAAAGAAAAATGTATTGGCCCACATTGTTTTGCATGTTTGATGCAGCAGAGAATTTTTGTGGCTTTAATGATGAGTGAATGAATGTGTATGCCACTTCACTGGGCTGTTGGTTGATGGATATCCAACTTTTAAAACTTCCCCCCCTCTATATGTTCCATCCATTGTGTAGTGGAAAGAGAGTTAAGAATATGATGATGAGGTGTGCAATCTACAGCTGGTAAAAAGGTTAAGTTCAGAGTATATGCCCCTTGAGATGTTACAAAGTAGCTTTCGGACATTCTTTGGTTGGAGATTTCTTTCAGTTGATAGTGTGGTTCACAGAATTGAACTGCTTAATTGTACCATTTTTTATTGATGATATTTGGTCATTGGTTGTATAAAGGTGTAAGTACTCCTCCTGTTTTCTGATGAACAGTTGGATTAGGATGGCATATAAAATTAAAGCAAATTTTAATATGGTCCCATTCTCTAGTATGCTACATAATGTACAGTATATAAATGTTCGAATGGTGTCAGTTTTAAAATGCATGATTCAAATTCTTGTTTACCTTAGTGTTGCTTAAAATGGATTTTACTTGGTACACTACTGTATGTTCGATTATGCTGGTGCTATATACTGTACTATTTCCATTAAAGTCCACGGCAAAGCAAACCATTTGTTTATTGCTAACATGGAATGCAAATTCCAGTATTGTAGCCACTATAATTTTTGTGAGTGCCATTACAGTAATGAGCAGATGTTCACTCTCCTCTTTATGTGTGTGTGTGTCATTTTATGCACCATTGTATACTGTATATACAGTATATATGTACAGTATATGTATACAT
>JAGKTI010000412.1:89178-128783 GCA_018397915.1 Birgus latro
TTTCCTTCCATCCTTTTCTGTCTTTCTTTCCTTCATTCTTTCCTTGTCCTTCTGCCTATGGGTGACTTTACACTCCCCCTTCTGTCTTTCTTTCCTTCATACTTTCCTCTTCCTTCTGCCTTTGGGTGACTACACTGAGTGACAAGCCGAATGGTTTCCTGTTCACCAGGAAACCATTTACTATGCTGGGTGGTAACTATATTACCAGATTTTGGTGCCTGGTGGTTTAGTGGGTAATTACGGTGCTCCAATCAGATTGAATGGTGAATGTTTATATCCGAGGAGTGGTTAGGGTTATTGCTCACATAATGCCACTCAGGGATGAGTGAGCTGGTCATTCTCATCTTCAATGTCAGGACCAACTTGCCTAGCCCCGGGCTCCTATGCTCCTCCTGATGCAGCGTAGGATTGGATGATGGAATGGATGGATATATATATATATTATTATATGGCATATATACAGTATATCCATCATATCCATCCATCCATCCATCATTCAGTCCGTTGTTAGGTTAGGTGGTCCTGACATTTAAGATGAGAGTGAACAGCCTCACTCATCTCTGAGTGGCATTACTTGAGCAATAACCCCAACCACCCTTTTGAGATAAACCTGCACAGTCTCAGTCTGATTGGAGCACCCTAATTTCCCACTAAACCACCAGAATAACGTCCTATTTTCAGAGTAATTAGCATTCATTTTTCTTCCTAGATCATCTAGGTAAATCAAATTGGTAAATTTGCCAGGCTGGGAGAATACGTGGCACAGGGGCATTGGATGGGAGGGACCTTTTTTCTGCAGTGAACTACGGGACATGGGCTGATGATATTGAAGTACTGTATTATTTGTGTGTCTACAATACTTATCTTGATCACGACTTGCCCCTTCTTAGTTATTCCTTTGAAGAATGGCTGTGATAGAATTTTTTTTTTTGCTCCTCTGTCATAATACTTTTCTTCTTTCCACATAGCTTATGTCTGTAATTATTGTGTGAGTGACTGATCTCATGACATACTGTTCTTGCTACCTCTGGACAGTTTCATTGTGCTTTGTGGAGACTTCAGACTGGAGGGCTTAGGTAAAGGCGTAACTCCCTCACCAGAGTTGACTTCATTCAGTTATATTGTTTGGTGGTAGTGTGATTAAAATGAAAAATGGCACCGTATTCAAGGAGGTTAACTGTCTTCTCCCTTGTAACAGGAGTTCGTGTTGTAATATCTTACTGAAAGTACTTAGCTGTTTTTCTTCTAGATTCTGTCCAAGTGTCCATGCCATCTTTTACTAGACAGGCAGTCCAAGTTATTCGTCATGGATAAACTTTAATGTGTCACAACTTTCTCCACACAAGTAGTAGTATAAATTTGTGGAATCTGGCTGAGCAGATTTACAGATGGGAGTGGAACTTTGATATGCTATTTTTCTGTAATTTGAAATGAAGAGCATAAGAGCAGGAAAAAAAAAAATGATGAGGACTTACTGCCTCCTGTGACATAGGTTTCATTACTTTTTGCTGTCTTACAGGCAGTTTCATTCCTATCAGAAGAGAATCTGGAGAGGTTATATATAACTTTCACTAAAAATCCCCATATAAAGCTGAATAAAGTCATCGAGTGGTGGCCTGATTAAAATAAAAAGTGCATCATGAGACAGTGGTTAATGTATTGCAGCTTTCTACTCACATTTCACTTCAACCCTGTATTCTTTCTGGCCTTTCTCCAAATGCCCCTATCATCTCTTCCAATTTACTGCATACCTCTTTATCTTTGTTTTTCCTTTTCAGACATTTCATATGCTGTATCATGTACCAGGTATAACTCTGTTGCCTGCTTAAATTTGAGCTGTGCACCATTTCCCCCCATGTAAACCAGTTTTCAAGAAAGCAGAATCATGAGTACTGAATAATCATTTAGATTTTTGTACATGCCTAGTGATTTTTTCAATTTATTTGTTTTTTTGTACAGTATACTAATAATTGCCTGAGTGATATTTTGTTGATAACATCTAACACAATGAACTCTGAACAGATGATTATATCTTGCTAGTGAGGTGTCCAGTGATTATGACACAGAGTCACTGACTAATACTACTCTGAGAGAGATTTTCTCATTTGCAACTCACTTTACACTCAAAGAACCCCACCACACATAAAACATTGAGTGGGAGTGGATCACTTCTCTAGTAACAGTAATTTGTGTTCCACAACTTAACTGATCAGTTGTCCTTCAGGACCCATAAAGCATGGTTTGAATGTACAGTATATAGTAGAATTGCCCACCCATCTCAGGCATATGCAGGCTAGCTGCTTACTGTGCTGTGACAAGACACTGTCAGCTGCACAGGACAGCCCTGTGGGGGTGGTTACTTGCCTGTGGTTTATAGGTCTGCTGGCTTGACAGACCAGGGTTGATCAGGAACAAAGGAAACTGCTACGGTATTTACATACATGCTACATATCATACTAATTAAATGTTGATCTTTGTTCATGTAAACCTTACTACGGTATGTCAGGCAAACCACACAGGCTATTATAGACAGAGTATAAGGCATGTTCCACAGTGATTACTGTACATTGGGGAGAAATGACAAACCATCTGTTAGGTACTGTAGCTGTGGCACTGTGATAAGGCAGGTTTTCTGTAATTTTCTGTGGTTAAACACAAAATTAATGTAATTTGACATAACAAAAAGGTACTGTATTTAAACTTGGCCTATCATTATTGAACAGTTGAACTATGTATGGGTTGAAGCCAGTCCTAGATGTTTTCAGTCATACAAGCATATTAGTGACACCACTAAAATATATTTTACTGTACATCTGCTGTCTTCATCCCATCACTGTGGTTTCTTTTTCTCTCTTGGTACCTCCAGATGATTTTATTCAGTGTTTGTCTATCTATTGCCAGACACCTTAATCCCGTAAGGGGTGGCCACAAACAAACCGCCTCCACGTCACCCTGTCCCCCGCCATTTCACTGCCCTGCTCCCAGCTCACACATCCCTCTCATATACCTCTCCACTCCATCCCTCCATCTCATCCTTGGCCTCCCTTTCCCACTCCCCCCCCTCGACCTCACTCACATACAGTCTCCTCATCAGTCTCTCACTCTCCATTACAAGAAACTTTTTGAACTGGAGGTGTTCAGCACTGTAGCCTTGATTGCCCCCCCCCTTTTTTTTTTCCCCAAAAGTTATTGTGTGGTTATAGCAAGAATTATAAATATCATCATGCATTGAAGGACTTAAAGCATGGTGTGGTAATATACTTGAATGACTTAATCTGTAGCGTGGAGCCCAGACAACTGCTAGTAGTATTTGATGAGGGTAATCAGATTGTGATAATGAGCAATGCTGATAAAGTATTTTGAACTTCAGCTGGTATGTGATAAATGGTTTTGGTGACAACGCAGTGTTTATTCATTTATTCTAGTCTGTACAGATATGTTATATTGGAGTATGATTGGTACATTTGTAACATGCTGCTCATCACAGAACATGTCTTTTGATGGGAGATTATTTGGGATATACCAGCAGATGTCTTGTCATACAGTCAGCATCAGAGTGCATACTGATATATGTAGATATACTGGTATGGTACAAAATGCGACTTCAAGTAACGCGAAATTCTGGTTCATGACGGGTTAAAAGAAAAAGAAAAACTTTAAAAAAGTGAATCAGTAGTGACTTTCAGTGAAGAAAAGGATTACCTGCATCAGTATGTGGAGAAGTATGGTAGCTACAGCAGTATAGTGAAGTCCGTTATATTATTAGCTTGAATCATTTACATTTGTACCCTTATAGTTTTTAAAAAAATCAAGTTGAACTGTGGCACTCAGTGTATTGGTTACTTTACCTACAGAAATATACAGTATATAAAGAGACCTCATGGGAAACGGGTTAAAAAGAATATTCATTAACAACAAGTTTTGTGATGCTGAGTCTTATTTACCATATTTTATTCCTGGTGCTGCCAGACATTTTTATTCAACTTATGAGAGACCTTATATAGGGAAGGGGTTAGAACAGTACCTATTATTGGATCAGAGACCCTTTACCTGCAGTGTAATGACTTCCTCTTTATATCATTCTTGTTACATACCATTAGACAGTTAAGCTTCGGGAGACATCTCATAGTGAAGGAATCGAATGCAAAAGTAATATCAGTATGTTTGAGTAACATTCAAAAGGAAGTAAGGAAGTGCTAGCCTGTGAATTAATTTTGTGTTGTGCCCATAGGTTATTTTACTTAGCATGAGAAAGTCCACAATTCAAAGGATTTGCCACTTCTGTCTGATGTATTGTTCTTTTTATTCCTGCTATCTTCAAGTGATTTTATTCAAACTAGGAATTTTTTAACTGGAGGAGTTTTGCTTATACAGTACCCTACTGTATATCCATCATCAGTATCATAACACCTCCATAAACAGAGATCCATCTTCATCATCATCATCTAATCCTGTGTTTCCCCATGAGCGTAGGAGCCCTGGGCTGGGCTAGTTGGTCCTGACATTTAAGATGAGAGTGACCAGCCTCACTATCCATGAGTGGTAATACATGAGCAATAAACCCCAACCACCCCTTAGATATGGAAACCTGCACAAGCTCAATCCGATTGGAGGTCCTTCTTAAGTTGAATAAATTTGTCTTATGTTATAGTAAGAGTAAAATAAGTCGTGGTATTGAATGGGCTAAGTATTGATGTCAAAGATGAGAGACATCAGTATGCTTTTGTCAACCTTGTCATGGCCAGAGAATTTGGAGTACTGTGTCGTTGATCTAATCAGAGAAGAAAGTAATTTTGTAATCTGGGATACTTGAGAGTGACAGATTAAGCCTGGTATCAGATGACTCATGCCAGATGAGAGAAAGAATGCAGATAACAAATACTGTGTCTACAGCATGAACCAAGTATTAATTTATAGGTTTCCTCTCCATTGCGCTTAATGTGTGGCTATATTACATTATTTATTTGTTCTACCTAGATTGGGTACAGAATTATGTGTAGTTGATTAATTTCTGTTATCCTTGTATTTTGTTATCTCTAGTTTAGTCTTTGATTTTTGTTATCTCCCAACTTGTTGTGTATTATGAATTTAACTTATAAATCAGGTAACCCATACTTAGTTGTGAATGAAGTTACAACTAGTTAGGATCAGATAAAGCCTTGCATATTACGGTACAGTAGCTAATTGTTTAATGATAGTACAACATGGGTTCAGTGGAAGATATTATGTTTTCTGTAGTTACAGATGTAACATTCCATGCAAGTGAATGACACATCATTATAATGCAACACTTAGACATACAGATAATTTTTTGCCTAGAATTTAGCGACACCATATATACTGATACTGGAATTTGTAGTCTAGTCAGCATATCTCATGTGAGCCATTTCAGTGTTAGGTGTGGCACAGTCACCAACACTTAAGGGAACAGTTGAGAAACACTGAAATTCTAATATAAAATTAATTCATTTCAGTACTTGCAATTTTATCACTAATCCTCTCACCATGAGAGGTTTTCTTTTAAAGTTTTATAAAACTTATCTGTTCAATAATAAACAAAATAAAAAATGTACTTAAGGAGCTCAGTGAGATGGTTTCCAGTCTTTTCACTATGCGAAGTCTCCACAGCGTAAAAAGAAAAAAGAAAAAGAGTTGGTTTGTGTTTATCCGACAACTGATCTGCAGTACTTTCACAACTTGAATATTGTACTTTGTTAGAAATTTGTAGTTAAACCTTAGTTATGATGTAGGAATGAGTTTTCTTGATTACTGTTCAAATTGACCCTCCAGTCTGACTACACTTGGCCATAAACTAAGCTGAAATGAGTTAGGGATCTTTGCTGGGTGAAAATAAACTGACCATAGCCTAGTTGGGTGACAACAATTAAATGAATAAAAGACATCCATGTTGTGGAGGGGTTGAACATAAAGTTGCAAATTAAGATAACTCATTAAACCAAATTGCTAATAGATTAATTTTGTAATGGGGAATATCATATCAGTATGTCAGTAACTGTATGATTGAATGTTGATTTGGATTTTTAACTAAGATATACCAGATAGCTAACTGAGAAGTATTCAAGACCCAAGTTGCACATAGGATTAAAACAGGGTAACTCAGGATTCTGGTGTCAGAGTCATATTGGTCTGTCTTATTAACTGTTTTTGTTTGCCATATTATGTCTGTGTTGTAATTGATAGTGTCAGTATGCATCTATTATTCCAGTCATATGTTCCCGAGAGAAGTGAAGCCAGTGAGTGTACAGTGAGATTGGTTGGGAAGGAAATGGAGAATGTGAGTGAATTTAAGTACTTGGGCAGTGTGATGAGTAAGGATGGTAGTCTGGAGGGTGAAGTGCTCGAAAGGGTACAGCAGGGAAGGAAGGTTGCTGGTTCGTTGAAAGCAGTGATAAGAAACAGGGAGGTGAGCATGGAAGTGAAAAAGTTGTTACATGACAGTATTGTGATACCAACTCTGACATATGGAAGTGAAGCTTGGACCCTGTTGGAAGGACAGAAGTCAAGAGTGAGAGCAGTGGAAATGAGTTATTTGAGAGGAGCATGTGGAGTCACATGGAGAGACAGACTAACAAATGAGGAAGTGAAGGAGCGTTGTGGTGTGGTTGAGGACGTGATGGGAAGCGTTAGGAGAAACACGTTAAGGTGGTTTGGGCATGTGGAGAGGATGGAGAGTGAAAGATTGACGAGGAGAGTGTATGTGAGTGAGGTGGAGGGGGCGAGAGGGAGGGGGAGGCCGAGGATGAGATGGAGGGATGGAGTGGAGAGGTATATGAGAGAGGGGGGTGTGAGTTGGGAGCGTGGTAGTGAAATGGCAGGGGACAGAGTGACATGGAGGCGATTTGTTTGTGGCCACCCCGTTCGGGATTGAGGCGTCTGGCAATAGATAGATAGATAGATGTTCCCCTTGATGACTTAAATTCATGAGTTAGTTGGGGTTTATACATAATGCTGCATAGAAGGAGATATCTAATTACTTATTGTCTACACTGATCATAATAGCCCTGGATCCCTGCACATCTGATGGGATAGTAAAGACATATATAATGCTGTACTGTATATCTATCCTCTTGGATATGACTGACATTCTTTGTGTTTACTCTTGTCATTAACATTCTATTCAGTATAGGAAATGGCTGATGCATCCCAAAGCTTTTATTAAGCCAGTATCTATCTCTGTCAGTTTAAAAAGTCTATCCTAAGCGGAGCAAAATTGTTAGGAAACAGTAAATTGGAAATAAATTAAAAATCTGTCAGTGCTCAGTGGGAAATTGTGTGTGTTTTATTGAAAATGTTACTTAGACTTTTTTTTTTTTTTTTTTTGTACAGGTATACCCCAGTTTAACGATGCAGTTAAGTAAAATCTCATTGCTTGGCGGGGTATTGTATTTTGGAGTGGATTTGGCATGTAAAGTATTGTGATGCATTTTTGAGCCTTGGGTTTCCCTCCGAATCAAGTCGTAAACCCACCCAAATGAGTCCAAAAACAAGTTTCTGGTTAACCTAATCCCTGAAATAGCTTTAAAACAAGCTAAAGTAAGCCTAAGAGTAGTCTGTAACTCAGCTAAACACAAAAATAAAATGTAAAAATCATCAAAAATACATGTGGAAAAATTCAAACTTTGTAAACTGTAACCCAAAATGACAATGTTCACCCCACCTGTGACTAAGACACATTAATCTAAGTCTAAAAACAGTTTATGAATCAAACAAAATTTGTCACATTAAAAAACTGGGTTTAAAAAAAAAACGTTATACTGGGGTTTGGCCATCGTTCGCCGGGGTAGGGTGGTATTCCTACCCCCCATCGCTGTGCCGGCGTATTGCATATAGGGGTATGGTATCTCGGGATCTGCCTGTATTTATTTTTGTATTTGTTCATTCAGTCATTTATGATGCCTGTTCTTAATTTTCAGACTTTAAATGGCCATGGTCAGAGGGTGGTAAGTGACCTTGATGGCCCGATGGCCCCGCAGATGCCTCATGCGGCTACCATGAGCACCAATACAATAGGCCGGACTACACGAGCCGATTACAACAAGGAGGTAAGTAGGCAGTGTCATGGCTCATAGGTGGCAGTTTAAATCAAGTTTCAGTTACAGTAAATCTTCATTGGAAGTTGCTTTTTCTATTTACAGTATTTATTTATTTATGGCTTTTAGGTCCACTATGTATCTATCATCAGACACCCTAATTCCGGAAGTGGTGGCAAAAAATAAATCGCCTTATTGTCATTCTTTCCTCAGTCATCTGTTGACCCTCTCCATCTCACACCTCCCTCACTCATACACCTCTCCACCTCAACCCTCATCTCATCCTTGGTCTCCTCCTTCCCCTTCCCCTCTCAATCTTATCACAACACTCCTAGTCAGTGTCTCACTCTCCATTCCCTCCACATGGGCAGTAAATTACAGAAAAATCACTACTGTTGTACTGGAGCTTAAGTTCCATTATAAACTGTATGGCTGATAAGCCAGTTTCTCCCAGTTCACAGCAGCTGCCAGCTGTATGGAAAACTTGTGATTCAGTATTTTGGAAGGCATCCCCTACTTATCATGAGGAATGCTTTTGTTATTAACTAGTCATTTAGTTGGCTGTTGGAGTGAGTTATTGACACTTGAGCACTTGCAGTTTCTTTTATATACAGTATATATTTTTATAGGTATAAAATATTGTGTGCTGTCACTGTTACTTACTAATTATGTGAAGGATCCCTCTAATATAGTGACATCAGTGGTATCCCATGGGCACTTAAATTGGCAGGTAGTTTTAGAGCTTTCTTGGTTGTTTTGTCTCTTCTCAGCACTTATATGTTATGTTTACCATTCCCCAGTTTGGCCATGCATCCATGTTAAAACCAAATATTAATGAGTAAGGTGTTTAAAATTTAACAAAGTATTATTGCCAGAAATATTTGTCAATTAAAGGTGCTTGTGTGATGTTGCTTAAACTGAAGGGAAACAGCCCGAATGCAAATGCCTGTCTGACTGACTCATTATGAAGTGACCAATAGAATGATAAAAACTGAAAGAAATGATAGTGTACTTGATTTAAAAGGATTATACTGTGTAAAACAAGGTACTGTACCTGTATATTTATATAGTATTCGTGTCAAACACAGCTGCCTCAATAGAAGAGTATGTCATATAGCTACCCTGTATTAATGTGATACTTTGATATGTCGCATCATAAGCAGTATTACAGAAATTACTTCACAGTGTTCAGCTGACTGACTAGGCTGTGGTTTATTTTGTAACTTTGCTCATATATTAAGGGTTTGCTGTAATTTGTTGGCAATGATGAGGAGCCTGTATGTGGTGGTGCTGTATGCCTAGGGTGGAGCAAAGCAGCTGTTTCATATACCCAGGAGCCTGACCTCTCCATATTCCCTGCATCTCGCCATGGGAAAGGACCCTGGTCTGACTCTGGTGAAGCACTGTTTACCACAAGAAGGTGCTGGTTCCCTACATGGTGCATGGACTATTCTGTACCTGTAGGATAGCCCCACGGAAGTAGTTGCTTACCTGTGGTTAATGGGCCTGCTTGGCCAGATGGACTAGGGTTAAGCAGCAACAGCAACAGCTGTGTTTTGCTATGCTACATATATAGGTATAGTATTGTACTAGTATATTGGTTAGATATAACTCAGTTACTGTTAAGAATATAGTTCTGTAGAACTGTTATTGGTAAAGTTTTAAGACAAGTATCTTATCATTAACTTCTATCATGACTAATAACGTATTCTTGGTTTGGTCAGGCTTTACATCAGATTCGAGCATCTCTACTACCATATGCTGCGGGTGGGATTCCCCGGGAGCGGCTGAGTCCCAGCAGCCCTGGTGGACAATGCCAGGCCTCTTTCAACCTTGGCCCTGGGGAGGAGGACCTACAACGTCTCTACAATGGCTACCCTAAGCCAGGACCTCAGGCGGAGGGGACCAAGGTCATTCGCAAGTCCAGTTTTGATCGTGAGCTGACCTTGCACCGAGGGAGTCCTGCCCTTGAAAGCAGTAGTTGCAGCACACGCTCTGATAGCCCTGGGGTTGGGGGTCAAATTTATTATGCCACCAGCATGCCTGTTAGGCAGTATGCTGAGTGTCCCAGAGTAGGGGGTAGTGGGGAGCCTCTGGTGGGGGACATGAACCATCCAGCTGTCTCACGACAGTATAGCAGCTCATCCTATCCTGATGCTCCTCCTCCACCCCCACCTAGGAGTCAGGCTGGTGGAGCTCCTCCTCCCACACCTCCAAGAGGCACCACTCCTCCTCCTCCTCCATACCCATGCCCTAGCAGCTGTGCCTCTACCATAGTTACCACTATGGGACAGCGACCTATTCTGCTGTCCAGACTCTCCCCTGGTCCCAGTAAGAACAAATCTCAAGCCAACTATGTAAATATTAATAATGTATCACAAAGCTCAACCCCCCAGCGGGGTACTAGTCCAGTGTCGTTCAGTGGGCGGCAGCCAGTAGTGGTGCAGAACAACCCACAGGTGCAGCAGCAGCTAACGCAACAGATGCAGGCACTCTCTCTCAATAATGGTTCAGCATACTCCAATCAGTTAGACCGGCCCCCTCCTTATCCAATGGGATCAGCCCTGAAGCATGCGGTCAAACTAGCTGCCCCACCTCCTTCCTACAATGCCACTATGCAGAGTCGACAGAGTCCAACTCAAGACTGTCGGAGGAGCCCTCCTCAGTTAGGCTTCCAGGGTCAGAGTCCAATTGTAACCCCACACCCTGTTTCCCCATCCTCCCTTTCTCCCCCAGCCTCCATGTCCCCCGTATCCCTGCCTCGTGGGGGCCAGACTGCCCGCCAAGCCAAAACCCCAACACCAATAATTATGCAGTCTGTTAAGAGCACGCAGGTACAGAAGCCAGTCTTACAAACTGCGGCAGCACCCACCTCCCCACCTGTTTCTGCCCCACCACCCTCCTATGCCTCCTCCATCCAGCAGAAGCAAGCGGCAGCTGCTGCTGCTCAGGAGGTTCCTGGATTAGCAATGACTCCAATGATGGTAGGAGACAGTGGAGAAACATCTCCACAAGGATTAACTTCATGTGGGTATCCATTAGCAACCCCATGTGGTGGAAGTGGTGGCTCTGTTCCCACTACAGACCCACCCAGTTATCACTCCACCATCCAGGCGATGGCAGCGGCAGCAGCTCGTGGATACAGCCCTGGGTACTTGGCCCAGCCAGTAGCAAGCATCCCAATGCAGGAAAACCCTGTTCAGGAGTTGGACTTGTCCTCCACCCCACTTGCACATATCCCAATAACCCAGGTTGCTACAGTTGACTCTATTATTACCACTCAACCTGCCAGTGGTGTAGAGACTGTCAGTAGTTGCTATGACCCAGGTATGTCACACCCACCTCTACAACGCAAGTTCTCTCCTGTCATTGCCGACACTTCTTCTACTGCGTCACGTTCAGAGAGCCCGGTGTCTTCTGTCAACTCCCATGACACTCATGCCCTCTCACAGTCACCTGTATCATGTCTCTCCACTGCCACATCCTCTCCCTCAACTCAGTCTGATATCACATTGGAGTCTGGATACTCCTCTGGTCAGTCGTGTAGGGGAGTGCCTCCCCCACCTCCACCCACCGAACAAAAGACCACCCACCAGTCACCTATCCCAGAACGTAAGAAGCTGAGCTCAGAAATGGAGCAACAGCGGTGTGAGTCCAAGGTTAGGAACTTATCTCCTCAAGCCTTCAAATTCTACATGGAACAGCATATAGAGAATGTAATTAAGTCATGTGAGGAGCGTGAGAACAGGAGAATGCAGCTGGAAAAAGAAATGAAGAAGATAGGCCTCTCAGACAAGGACCAGTCACAAATGAGGAAGATGTTGTCTCAAAAAGAATCCAACTTCATCAGGTTAAAAAGAGCCAAAATGGACAAAGACCTCTTCCGCAAGGTGAAAACAATTGGTAAGTGTTATTTACTTAATTATGGTTACTTTGAAGATTGCTGCTGTACTTTTGTATATTACTCTTTGAAATACTGAACTATAAAAACTGTCATTTACCTGTTCTTGTAGCTGAGTAAAACTGATAACTAGTTTTTTGATGTGATTGTTAGAAATCGTCCAGTTTCTTCACTGCTGTAGGATAATCTCTTCAGTGCTTCTCAACTCCCTATCATTTTGCAGGTGTTGGTGCATTTGGTGAAGTTGCGCTGGTCTGCAAGATTGACACACACCGCCTCTATGCAATGAAGACATTACGTAAAGCTGATGTGCTGAAGCGTAACCAGGTGGCTCACGTTAAGGCTGAGCGAGATATTCTGGCAGAGGCAGATAATGAATGGGTTGTCAAGCTATACTACTCTTTCCAGGTTTGTTGATGGAGAAACTTTTAACATTGCCTTGGGTAAAGGATTTGTTTAACCTTGATTTAGACAACGGGTTTGTTTAGCCAGTTGGGTTCGGGGATGTCTTTTTCATTTTATTCTTGCAAACTAATAACGATCTTATGTAGCATAGGGTAGCCTTTATGAACTGGAGGGGTGAGATATAGCCGTAAATCGCATCAGTATGAGTGACCTCTCATGAGCTTAGTGAAATCATCTGTTAGCAGGAAGCATAAACTGATAAGGATATCTGCTGTATTCAAGGGGTTGAAAATATAGTGTAGTGTATTTTGTCCAAACTATGCTTATTTCTAGGGAAGGCTATGAATGTTAAATAACCCAAACATGAGGCCATCTCTTTGTTTCAGGACAAAGACAACCTCTACTTTGTAATGGACTATATCCCTGGTGGAGACCTCATGTCACTTCTCATCAAGTTTGGTATATTTGAAGAGGAATTAGCAAGGTGAGACCTCAGATGTTCATAAATTTACCATCTGTACAAGTTTTTGTAAAGTATCGACATGCCAAAAAGTCCTTGTTACATGTTGCTGATTTTTTTTTTTTTTTTTCCAAGCCACAATAAGTTCATATGTATGTATTTAGCCTCTGTCGGTACCCATAATCATATGTGAATTAGTCATCTCCATTTCCTTGCTTCCTCCAAGGAACCCTTCTCATCTAATTGTATTTAAAATATGTATTACAGGAGGCAGATTTACATCAGACTTTTGCTTGTTTACTTATCAGATTTTTTCTTGCTCCCTGGGGTCTACCTCATCTGATCATCAGATGGGAAAAAAGGTTTGGATGATGATGATGATGATATTCACATTTTTTCACTTTCAGATTCTACATTGGTGAGCTTGTATGTGCAATAGAGAGTGTTCACAAGATGGGCTTCATTCACCGAGATATTAAGCCTGACAACATCCTGATAGACCGTGATGGACATATTAAACTCACTGACTTTGGACTCTGCACCGGATTCCGTTGGACTCACAACTCCAAGTATTACCAGCGCGTAGGTAAGTAGCTAGATCTAAGTAAATAGTGAGGGTCATGTTATCAAAACCCAGTATGCAAAGATGAAGGTCAACCCCTCATCTTGAAAGCTGATAGAAATGTTTAATATATGCAGAAATTACAGTTGATTACAGTTACACTAATTGCAAATAGGATTTTTATTTATTTTTTTACAGGAAAAAACTTGAATTTAATCCTTTCCACTGTTCCTTCTTCGTCCATCTTTCTTTCCTTCATTCTTTCCTCAACCCCTCATCTTGAAAGCTGATAGAAATGTTGTTTAATATATGCAGAAATTACAGTTGATTACAGTTACACTGTCTAATTGCAAATAGGATTTTTATTTATTTTTTTACAGGAAAAAACTTGAATTTAATCCTTTCCTCTCTTCCTTCTTCGTCCGTCTTTCTTTCCTTCATTCTTTGCTCTTCCTTCTGCCTATCGGTGATTTAATACTCCCTTTTCTGTCTTGCTCACCTTCATTCTTTCCTCTTCCTTCTGCCTGTGGGTGACTCTACACTGAGTGACAAGCCAAATGGCTTCCTGTACACCAGAAAACCATTTGCAATGCTGGGTGGTGACCGTATAACCAAATTGTGATGCTGGTGGTTTACTGGGTAATTAAGGCACTCCAATTGGATTTAGCCTGTGTAGGTTCATTTCCAAGGGGTGGTTGGGGTTTATTGCTTATGTAGCTAATGCCACTTACGGATGAGTGAGGCTGGTCACTCTCATCTTAAATGTTAGGACCAAATTGCTTAGCCCCAGGCTCCCATGCTCCTCATGGGGTAGTGTAGGATTGGATGATGGATGGATGGAAATGATTTGGTTAATTTTCACTTATAACTCATGTAAGGGACTGAGAAGAAATCAAGCTGGCTGGATGAATTTTGTGCAGAGAAGCACATGACCAGGGATTTACCACTTCTTTATAATGTGACAGCATTCGGATTGACTCTGTTGGATGGGTATATGTGAGATTACCGTTTGTGCTGAAACCCTTTGGCCTATCACGTGGAGCCAGGATTCCGTGGGCATGAATGATGAGTGAATGGAAGCGTGGCCTATTGAATTGGGCAAACTTTCGCTGTCTGGACGCTGCTACTCCTCACCCCACCTTAGAGTGGGAAAGGAGGTCCCAATGATGGTGATGATGATGGTGACTAATTAGATAAATTATGCTTCAGGTATAGGTTAACATTACCAGTCCTATGAGCCTATTTAGCATTTTCAAGGTGTCACTCATGGACAGAAATTTTCATTGTGTCACACCTATTTAGTGCAAAAAACATGTGTCTTATGGGGATAGTTCTGAATAGCTGAAAAATCTCTAAGGTCTCTAAATTTTTGATGATCATGTAATTCTACCAAGGGAGTAGGCTCAGCACATACTCTTAACCTGGTCAGTCAAGTGACTTATTTTACATATTGTTCTTGCTGTCTCCAGATGATTATGATCAGTCTGGTGGTGGAGACTTTGGACTGGGGGTTTGTTTTAGAATCCTATTCAGTACAAGGTGTTTCTCATGAGTTTAATAAAATTGTTTAAAAATACCGTAAAGCCTCAATAAGTTTACCCTGCAGAAGGCGGAATTTCCGATAAGTCGAACTCTGACCGAGGTGTGACTTAGTTTCATTCGGAGGGTTACATTTTAGTTTATTATATTTGAAGTGCTACATTTTAGTGTATTATATTCCAGGTGTTACATTTTAGTTTAATTGATTTTAAAGTGAAGTAAATCATAGTGCAGAATCTATCTGTCTGTTGCCAGACGCTATAATCCCGTAAGGGGTGACCATTTGACTTTCAGTTATTTGTTTTACAGGGAGGGGCACTAACCCTTCACAAACCCACTTGATGACACGTAGGGAGCACGTATAGTTTGGTTACATGGTTACCACCCAGTGTTGTAAATGGTTTCTTGGCTTACAGGAAACCATTTGGCTTATCACTCAATGTAAAGCCACATGTAAAGGAAAGAAAAGCAATAAGAAGTGACAGGAAAGATGGGAGAAATAGGAAGAGAGTAGGGAAGGCACAGAAAAAGAATGATAAAGGCTAAGGAAGAAGTAGGCAGCACTACTTCAAGTGAGTGGATGATGGTTGCCACCACCTACCACTTCAGTGCAGAACTTTATGTAATTGACTGTTGAACATGCTGTTGCACCATTCCACTTGTGCAACATCCTAGCCTAGCTTATGACATGCACCAAATTGTTTTTATTGTTTATTTGTATTGCTTTGTAAATGCTTCTTAAGTGTCAATAAGCAAGTAATCACATATAATTTGCTATCATTGGGGGGGGGCAGTATACTTTTTTTTTCCTCCCTGCAATTATTTCTGGTAAGCCTGAAAATTAGTTAAATCAAACTACCCTACAGCCCCATATATTTTGACTTAGGATGGGTCTACAGTAACACTAAGCTAATACATCATATAAATATTTTGAACCATGGTAGCAGGGGAGCCTTTCCATCAGTTTTCATCAATTTTTTCATTTTTTTTAAATTGCATTTTTGGGTCAATGAACCACTTCTGCCCTTATTTCAATGTATATTACTGCTTAATAACATCTATAAAGTACAAAAAACCAATATTATAAGAAGAGTGTCGCGCTTTGGTCGTGTGGGCGAAGCACGACACATGAGTGTGTGCATCCAGTTACTCAGAAGCAGTTAGTACTGCTAAAGGCACTGCAAAAGGGTTACTTTGGAAGCTGCTTTATTGGCTCAAATTTACAGAAATAAACACAGTCCCTTAGTACAGTATTTGTGCAACGTTTCATATGGCAGTGATAGAAGGTTTGTATGTCACTCAAGTTTAATCGAAGCTGATCTTCGTTGGCTCGTCCTGAAAAGTTTCATTTTTTGACATTCAAAATTCATTATCTTCACTATTTATGAATGGATTTTCATAATTCAAAAAGCATTTTAATCAGAAAAGCATGCACAGTAATTGTGTGGAATTAGTTTTAAGATATGAGACCTTCTACACTCAGCGGTCATTTCTCATGAAAGTATGTAGACGTGTTTCATTCCAGGAATTTTTCCCAAGGTATGTTTGACATATGCTAAAAAGTAATTGCTCAGAGTTGTTGGCAATGGTTTTTTCTGCATTTTGGTTTTTGTTTCATGAAAATTCATTAACAAACAAGGCAGTAGAAGAGAAAACTGTTAACCTGTTAAACATGTTACAGAAAGGTTCCCCTTAACCTCAGGGTCCCTGCACGTTGAATGAGGTAATGAGGAGCTGGCTACTGACGTGAAATATTTTTGTGCAGGTGACCACAACCGACAGGACTCAATAGATCCTTGTGGGGATAACGACATCGTGTGCCACTGCAATGACCTCAAGCCCCTTGAGAGGCGGCGGCGGAGGCAACACCTGCGCTGCCTTGCTCACTCCCTAGTTGGCACCCCGAACTATATCGCCCCAGAGGTCCTGTCCCGCACTGGCTACACTCAACTGTGTGACTGGTGGAGTGTGGGAGTCATATTGTATGAGATGCTGGTGGGCCAGCCTCCCTTCCTGGCCAGTACCCCACCAGAGACACAGCTCAAGGTTGGTGTGTAAGCCTAATCAAGTCAGTATGAGAGGCCTTCCATTTTCCTCCTCTCCCTCCTCCTCCTCCTCCTCCTCCTCCTCCTCCTCATCATCATCATCATCATCATCATCATCATCATCATCATCATCATCATTAGCCAGACCTTGCTTCTCACTAAAATATGAAGGTGAGAATGATATACAAATAAAGAACAATCTATCTCTCTATCTATCTATACAGTATATCTAGGCTGCTTCCCCCAAGAAAAGGGAGGTAGCCAAGACAGGTCAACACACTACAATTAATTCATCCACTCATACACATTCATTCGCATCTTAGCCCTAAAGGGGAGAAGGGACAGATCCTCACTGTACCACACCGCACGAGGGTCAACTACACAGTGCAGTCAGTGACATCCGCAGCAGGGCCCGACAGCAAAGCTGGTTTATCCCTGCTACATCATAATGGATCCAGCCCCTTACCTGCACCTGACCTGATCAGCTGATCAGACAAAATGCAGGAGAATATCCCCTCAGGGCTGTGTCATCATTTATTCATTCACAATTTCTCTCCATTCATTTCCATCACGCAAAGCCACTCTTCCTTGCTCAATAGACAACCCGCATCCAGTGCTCTCTTCACACTGTCCATCCACCCTATTTGTGGTCTTCCTCTCAGCCTTACACCTCTCACATCAGATCTAGTTATCTTTTTCACCAATCGCTCATTATCCATTCTCTCCATATGCCCAAACCATCGCAACACCCCTGTTCAACTCGATCAGCCATCTCCCGAACAATTCCAGTTCTCTTTCGCACTTCTTCATTTCTTACTCGATCCATACGCGTCACTCCACACATACTCCTCAGACACCTCATCTCCATTACATTCAGACTTTTCCTCTCTGCTACACCCACATTCCATGTTTCAGCCCCATATAATGTAGTCGGTACCACAACACCCTCATACAGCCTTCTCTTTACATCCATTCTGAGTGAACGACATCCAAACACTTTTTTCATTCCTCCCAGCACCTTTCCAACTTCATTCATTCTAAACTTCACTTCTGCATCTATTCTTCCATCCGCAGCAACATGTGACCCTAAATACTTAAAACACTCAACCTCCTCAAGCAACTCACCATTCAAAACTATATTCATCCTCCTACCATCTACCAACCTCGTACACTTCATCACTTTACTCTTATTCTCATTTATTTTCAGTTTCCTCCTTTCACACACCCTTCCAAACTCCTCTACCAACTGTCTCAGTCTCTCCTCTGAATCAGCCACCAGTGCAGTATCATCCGCAAACAGCAGCTGCTTCAGATTCCACTCTCTACCATCATTCACCAGACTCAGTCCTCCACCTAACACTCTTGCATTCACCTCCCTTACAACAAGGATTCATAAAAGTAAGAATGATCTACAATTAAAAGTAAGGACACAGTACTTATATATATCATACTTTCATTATCAGTGTGGATGAGTTTATCATACATTTATTATCAGGGTGGCTGAGTTTACCATACATTCATTATCAGTGTGGCTAAGTTTGAGTACAGTATTGCACTTAATAATTTTCCTTGTCTATACAGGTAATCAACTGGGAGACAACACTGCGGATTCCTAAGCAAGCTAAGCTGTCCCCTGAAGCGAAGGACCTGATCCTTAGCCTGTGCACCCACCCGGAGCAGCGACTGGGACGCAACGGGGCACAAGAAGTAAAGGACCACACCTTCTTAGAATCGTTGGACTTCGAAGGTGGACTGAGAAAGCAACAGGCACTTTACCTTCCCAAAATCAAGCACCCGACAGACACATCCAATTTTGACCCCATTGATCCTGATAAGCTGAGGCCGAGTGAGCCTAACGAGAGCGAAGAGGATTGGGTCAACAACAGCAATCAGCCGGTTCATGCCTTCTTTGAATTTACCTTCAGGAGATTCTTTGACAGCACACCAGGGGGTAATGGTGGTGGTGCAGGTGATGAGAAGGACAGCCAGCACCCTGTCTATGTCTGATCATCGTATTCTAGGTGACACAGGAGTCATTGTGGCATATATTCCTTAGCACTTTATTTTGCCTGGTATCTTTAATATTCTCTTTTATATTATTCACATCTTCTTAATATTGATTTAGTTTGCATCAATAATGTAGAAGAGGATAGTGAGGTGTAACACTCAGAATAAATTGCTAAGGAAGCAGTGTTACAAAATCTCCAGAGCCACTTAGAATATAACCCAGAGGCCCAGGTTCAAGCTGGCCTGCACCACGACAGCTTTATTTTCTTATTTATTTGTTATTGTGAGATTCAGTTAAGCACCCATTGTCAATCAGGAGAAGTGGTTTGTTTTTACTTATTTAAAGACAGTGAGTCCTTGCTATGTCTTCCCCTTTTTTTAGTTCTAATTTTTTCAGTTAAGATAACTGGCTGTGGTAAAATTTAGTTATTTATGGAAAAATTTCCTGTTATAGCTCCGTTGTTACCTGGGAAGCTGTTGTGCCACTTCTCCCCGTTTGATAGTACCTGTTGTTTTGAGGAAGTTGGTAATATTGTGGAACATCCCATTACTGTATATAGCAAGGAAGGTGGGGGTGCTCACCATCCACTCACTCGATGTAGTGCTGCTCTTGGGTGGCTGCCCTTTCCTCTCTTACTTCCTTCTTTCCTTCCTTCCCTCCTCTTCTGTCATTCTTTCCTTTTCCTTCTATTTATGGGTGACTTTACACTGAGTGACAAGCCAAATGGTTTCCTGTACACCAGGAAACCATATTTTATGCTGGGTGATAACCATAGAACCAAATTATGGCTCTTGGTGATTGGTGGGTAATTAAGGTGCTCCTATTGGATTGAACTGGTGCAGATTTATATCCAAGTGATGGCTGGGGTTTATTGCTCATTAATACCACTCGGATGAGTGAGGCTAGTCACTCTTAGATTAAATGTCAGGACCAACTTGCCTGTTCCCAGGTTCCTACACTCCTCATGGGGCAACACAGGATTAGATGATGATGATGGTGATGATTACATTACTGGAAGTTCTCATTTTAAGTAAAGGATATGCTACAATATCACAACTTGTTACATATTACATTTAGGTGGTAATAGAAATGGGAGGAACTGGCAGATCAACATTATAGGTAGCAGCAGGGTTGTTTTGATGTAAACCATATAATTAAAATGACTATTTAAATTAGTGAAAAAATCATGTAGCAGCCGTGGCTCAGTGGGTTAGAGCGCTCCGCCCTGGCCGTAGGGTCGGAGGATCGAATCCACCCAAGGGTCATTTGTAGACATCACAGGAAGGGCATCCGGTCATAAAATGCTACACGCTCCAATCCAAAAAGGCCGACGCATGCAAGCATGTTGCAGCCTTCAAAAACGAAACGAAATCAAAATGAATTTTTTAAAAATACGGTGAAAAGGAACAAGATAGAGAATATGATCGATATGTATTGAACAGATGCATCAAGTCTGCTTGGCCTGTACTCTTCTTGTACTGATCCTGTATCAAGTCAGGCACTAGTGAACCACTGCCTTCTGTTACAAGGCAAATATTTAAAAGTTAAGCACAGGAAGGAAGGCTCCTTTGTTGATCCACCCATCATCCAGTCTTATGTTACCCCATGTGAAGCGTAGGAGCCTGGGGCTAGGCAAGTTGGTCCTGACATTTAAGATGAGAGTGACCTTCCTCACTCATCCCTGAGTGGCATTATGTGAGCAATAAACCCTAACCACCCCTTGGATGTAAACCTGCACCGGCTCAATCCGATTGGAGCACCTTAATTACTCAGTAAACCACCAGGTGCCATATTTTGGTTATATGGTTACCATCCAGCATTGTAAATGGTTTCTTGGTATGTAGGAAACCATTTGGCTTGTCACTCAGTGTAGAGTCACCCACAGGCAAAAGGAAGAGGAAAGAAAGATGAGGGAGTGTAAAGTCATGTAGGCAGAAAGAAGAGCAAAGAATGAAGGAAAGACAGAAGAGGAAGGAAGAAAGAGAGGAAAGGGCAGACACCCAAAGTAGCACTACATCGAGTGAGCGGATAGTGGGCACCCCCACTTGTTGATCATCATTGTCATCATCTAATCCTGTGTTGGCCCATTAGGAGCCCAGGGCTAGGCAAGTTGGTCCTGACATTTAAGATGAGAGTGACCAGCCTCACTCATCCCAGAGTGGCATTACGTGAGCAATAAACTCCAACCACCGCTTGGATATAAACCTGCACAGGCTTAATCCGATTGGAGTGACTTCATTACCCCCAAAACCACCGGGTGCCATAATTTGTTTATATGGTTACCACCCAGCATAGTAAGTGGTTTCCTGGTGTATAGGAAACAATTTGGCCTGTCACTCAGCGTAGTCACTCATAGGCAGAAAGAAGAGGAAAGAATAGAAGAAAAAAGACAAGGGAGAGTGTAGAATCTCCTGTGGGCATAAGGAAGAGGAAAGAAAGACAGAAGAGGACGGAAGGAAAAGAGGAAGACAGGGAAAGGCAGTCACAAAGAGCAGCACTACATCGAGTCAGTGGATGGTGAGCACCTCCATCATCATTATCATGAGTAACCTCCCCCATACCAAGGAGTGCTAGCTCCCACTTTCCATTTTGTTTCGTTTTTGAAGGCTCCAACATGCCTGCATGCGTCGACCTTGGTCACCTAATGGCGGCTCTCCATGATGCTTGATCTTTGGCAGCCTCCCTGTTCAGTCCCTTAACCCTGAGGTCACACTTAATGACCTCGTCCCATGTCTTTCTCGGTCTACCCCTCCCCCAATATTAACACTTCTCACCCTCTGCACCCAGTTTAGCATCCCCCATCCTCTCCACAAGTCCAAACCACCTCCGCCTACCTCTCTCCATCACAACACTAATACACTCCAGTCCTATCCTACCTCTCAACTCTTCTATCATAAACCCAGCCCCCCCAGGCCTTGCACGCAGGGACGCACTGTACATCCACCTAATCATTGTAATTTCTGTACGTTTAACCCCTACACGCGGGGTTGTTGGAGGCACGCCGGGCCATTCCCGCGGGGATATTCGCACTTCAACTGACTTTTTAAAAATATTTGCCAAAAATTGGTTATTAGTCCTAGAATATTATAAGTCAATATGCATATGGCACATACCTTCAGCTTTCTCCTGGGATGTTTTTTTAGCACTCCTTGACTACCGTAGGACTTGTGGAGACTTCTGAAGTTGGGTAACTAAGTCTCCACTTTACACTTCCCGATATCCCCTAATCTGAATACCACTGCCACATATTATCACTAGAAACACTGTTCAATGATTTCCAAGTAGTTTGGAATCCATACTAAAAAAGAAAAAAAAAACTGTGAAAGCAATGTAAAATACGAGCGCGTACGAGCCTCCCACTCGCTCTAATTCGCATCTAGTATTCTGTCATTTCTTAATCATATACACACTTACACTTTATTATTTCTAGTACTTTATTACACTTATATACATCTACAGTCCTTTTACTGCTCCCCACATGATGTTTAGTAGGGGTAGAGGTCAATGGGCCTTTTATAATGGGCGCAAAAGCAGCAGAAGTGGTTGGGTGTCATTTCACCGTTAAGGACGAGAGCGAACTGACTGTATCTTGGTAGCCAAGAGTTGAAAATGTCAGTTGCTAATGTATATGCTAAGAAATAAGTCGTAGGAAATCAAGACAATACATAATAAATTAGGTAGTTTCAGGTGAATATAAATATCACTCAGGGTTCTCCCTTCCTTTCTTATATACATTTATATTACGCGAGTAGCTCATACGGCATATTTCACGGGGAAAAAAAGCAGGGGAAATTAGCGAACGAGTGCAGGTTGGATGTTGCCAAGTGATAATTAGCCAATTCCAGGTGTATGGCACTATCAGTTACCTTATTTTTTATTTATATATATTATTTTGTATAAGAATAGGGCATAGGGCTCATTTCAATGGATGAAAACAGTGGAAAAATCCAGAGAAGATTTACTTAGCACAGAGCGGCTGAGCAGATGACACAAGAGGGTAATGGAGGGGAGGTAGGGAGGGGAGTCTAGAATGGGGGTAAATGGCTAAATTGTCAACAGTGGATAGGAGTACTGATGACATTAGCAGCACTGACTATTGTTGGACATTGGCAGTGCTGATAGATGATACAAGTCACCACCTGAAAGCCTGGGCAAATTAAAAATAACCAATCACTCAAGTGACGCCCCGTGGTATGATCCATTGCATTCGACCGTCACAAAAGTGACGACCAGCGGTTAAGGGGTTAAGCCTGCGATTATCCTCTTCCTTTACTGCCCAGGTCTCACTACCTTACAGCATCACACTCCTAACACATGCTGCATACAAAGACCCTTTAGCACGTAAGGAGAGTCCTCTCAATGTCAGGAGAGGTAACAGCTCCCTGAACTTCTTCCAACCACTTCTAACCCTAGCAACTGAGCTAATTCCAGCCCCACCTCCGGCACAGAATGTCTCCCAAATAACAAAACTCTTCCACACACTCAAGAGACTCACCAGCAAGTTCAGTCCTTTCATGCCTAACAATCTCCACATGCTCTCCCCGACATGCCGCACACATAAAATCAGCATTATCTCGCTGTCTGTCTCTAATACCACTACATCCCTTGTGCATCCATTTATCACAAACACTGCACAAGATGGAATTACTTCCCACACCTTTATGGCAAACTGCACATGGCCACTTTCCCTCTCCTCTGATTGTACTGCCACCAACTCTAGATATCATCACTTTTGTTTTATCTGCATTTACCCTTAAGCCCATGTGCCCCATACCATCTCTCCACTTCTTAAATCTTTCCTCTGCCTCCTTTTCATTCTCTGCAATCAACAAATCATCAGCATACAACATCTCCCAAGGGAGTCCATCTCTGAAGTCACTTGAGAGGGCTTCAAGTACCATGATAAACAACAAGGGACTCAAAACTGACCCCTGGTGCACACCAACATTCTTGGAAAACTCATCACTCAAAACTCCATTCACTCTTACCTGGGTGCGAGCACCCACGTACATGGCCATAACCACCCTAACCAGCCACTCTTCCAACCCTAGCTTTCTCATTGCCCACTTCACCACGTCTCACGTTATTATTTTGTAAGTGCTGTTGTCGGGTGACTACCCTTTCCTCTCTTCCTTCCTTCTTTCTGTCTTTCTTTCCTTCATTCTTTCCTCTTCCTTCTATTTTTGGGTGACTCAACACTGAGTGACAAGCCAAATGGTTTTCTGTACACCAGGAAACCATTTACTACGCTGGTTGGTAACCGATTATGGCACCTGGTGGTTTGGTGTGTAATTAAGGTGCTCTAATCGGATGAGCCTGTGCAGGTTTATATCCAAGGGGTGGTTGGGGTTTATTGCTCATGTAATGCCACTCAGGGATGAGTGAGGCTGGTCACTCTTATTTTAAATGTCAGGACCAACTTGCCTAGCCCTGGGCTCCTATGCTTCTCACAGAGCAACACAGGATTTGATGATGATGATGATGAAGTGGGTTTATTTGAACTTTGATATTTGGATGTTGGATGGATATACAGTATAATCATGCCTAATGGACACATTGCAGCTAGTGGAAGGAAAAGACCTAGTATGGTACTGTTTTGATAGAATTCCCAAAATTGATACCAAAATATGGTTTCACTTAACATTGGCAATGGATTAGTGCAGGAAAATGTCTGCATAAATGTGAAGAAATTTCATTTAAATCATAAACTGGATTTTAAAAATAGATAAAAAAAAAAAACTATTTTGAACCATGGGTAGCAGTGTAACTATAATGGACAAATTTTTCTTTAATTTCTGTGGGGCTCGATCCCCTGATTCCTTTTATTAAATTATTCCTGCGAACCAGGTGATTTATCAACTTAAGCTTGATTTTTTGTATTGAAGGGGTTGATTAAGGGTATTGCTAACTCCTCCAGTACAAAAAGTGTATCCAAAGCTGAGAAAACCTTTGTCTAGGAATGAAAAAAAAAAAAAAAGTAAGGGCAACATGGATGTGGAAGAAATTAATACCAGAAAAAAAAGGACATGAGAAAAAATTAACAGAAGAAACGAATAGCAAAAAGGGACATAAATAAAGGAGGAACTTATAACAAGGATTAGCTGTAAAAAAAGGGGGAACTTATAACAGGGATTAGCTGTATTCCAGTGAATAGGGTGCAGAACAAAGGTATATGTGGTGTGAATCTTCCACTGTGGCACCAGTGTGAGTGTGCATCATTGCCACCCAAGGGCAGCTATAGTGCGTTTGTTCTGACCTGACGAAGATCCGTAACCCCTTTTTCAGCAGCTCAGTTGATGGCCGAGTGTAGTCAGATTGGAGGGTCAATTTGTCTTGTAACCAAGGAGACTTATTCCTACCTCATAACTAAGGCGCATCGAATTTCATGAAACCACAACTTAGGCTACATTCTCATTGGCGAAGCTTCCCAGTTCCTCTTTCATAAGTGTTTTTTTAATCCAGTGATATACTGTACTTTTGTTTTAGTTTTGCTACTACCTGGCAAGTACATTAAATTTAGAGGAGACTTATTGTAATGGAGGGTTGAATGGATGCTGTATTTAACCTCTCCAGTTTGAAAAATGTCTCCCAAGGTGAATAAACTAGTACGGCAATAGCAAGAGTAAATTACAAAAGTCTGTCATGTTGTGAAAGAGTTAATATTCCTATCGAAGGTATTTCTGCAAATATTGTAGATAGTAGATATGCAAAATTTTCATGCAAGAAAAGGTGCCATATGCAGAAATTATAGCTTAAGAAGAGATGTTAAGAAGCCCCCTAAGCCGATGAGAATACAGGCCTTAGCATTTAAGTTGTGGGAGTGGCCCAGTTCCGTCAGGTGGAAACAAACCGACTATAATGTCCTACCTCAGTCTACCAACAGCTCTTGCAATGTTAAGGACTTTTATTTTATTATGAGAGGACTAGCAATCTCTTTAATTGTTAGGACCCAGTGCTGGGGAAAAAGCAAGCTGTGATTTTTGTATATTTTTGAGAGTGATATATTTGAAAAAAGCAGGGTATGTATGATATGGGATTTGTTGAACCAAAGACTTTATGAAGCAGATAGAATTTGAGGCTAAAAGGGACACATTCCCATCACTTTACCTCTCCCCCCTCCCCCCCTCTCTTTCTCTTTCTCACTCTCTTTTTGGTACTAAGCTCTTACAATATGATGGCAGTTTTTTTGTTGTTGTTTTTTTTTTGTTTTTTTTTTTTGCTACTGCCAGACTATTTTGTTCAGCATAGAGGGACTAACTAGTATGAGGGGGTTAATGGACCCAGTCTGAAGCTTTCACTGTTAAAGGTATTCATTAAGCTGAGCAGAATCAGGTGGCAGTAATATTTAAAAAAAGGGGGGGGGATGTCATCATACTGAAGGGTACCACAGAACTCCGATTATCCACGTAGAACTTTTCTTGAGGCCTTTCTGATCCCTTGAATTCTTGATAATCAGAATTTCCCACTTCAGATATTTTTTTTCTAATCCATTTTCTTGATGGCCTACACTCTTTGCTGCTAGCTTTAGTGAATAAAATTTCAGAAATAATTAACAATTGATGTACCTTATAATTCTGGATGTAGCTACACCAAATTTTAAAAAAATTGATAAAAATTGGATTTATGAAAAAAAAAAATGGTTATTGAGAGTTGAGTCAGAAACTCACTTTTGTATATTGCATTTCTCACTCTCTCTCTCTCTCTCTCCCTAATATTGCCAGATGCATTTATCTATCTGTCTATATATATACATACATATAGATAGATAGATAGATTTATATTGATACAGTACATTACAGAAAAATAGTTTAAGTCCAGTGCTACTCATAAAGTTGATCTTTCCAGTTCCTGTTAAATTTTCAGTCCCATATGTATGGAAAAGGTTGTGATCTAAGTCAGCTATTTTAGAACACATCACCAGCATATAATAAGGACATAACGGTATGATGTCCACCATATTTGCCAGTGATCTGTCCCGTTTTCTGTAAAAAAAAATATCACAAGCTATTTTTTTCGCACCCATACAGTTGGTTGTGTAGGTTGGGGAAGCTGGCAGTTCAGATTTTTAAGTAGCAGTGGAACTTAAGTGGGCAGTAATTCTGTAATTACTATGGACTTAACAAGCAATAAATAAGGTGAAAAGGCAATATATAATGAGGACTGGTCTGTATCTGGATAATCAGAGTTCAGCTGTGCAAGTCAAGTGAGTCATCTGGTGCCTCTTCCTGATCATGTATTTAATGGTAAACCAATAGGGTGAATCTTTTTAATAGTGCCTAAAGTTCAAGATTGTATATTTAATTCTAGTTCTTCCTCATATTGTTGAACGATACGAGAGAAAGAGCTGGGCCTAGGCCACAAGATTTATCGCTCACACATTTATACTTCAAGACCAAAATAATCACAAAGTCCCTATTAGCATTTTTTTTTTTTTCCCTCCCCTCTCCCTCCCCAATAAAGAACATTGAAATACTCGTGTGTATGTTTGTCACAGACAGTTGTACATATATTTTTATATTTGTATGATAAGGTCTTGAGTGGATGAACAGCGGCCTTCATCTTTGTGTTTACATAAGTAAAAAAGGAATGCAAGGGATGCAACCTTCATCTGTGCCCAAGGTTAGGAAACTCCCTCATTGCTGAACTTACTTAAAACATCAGCTTTTATGACCCAACCTGCTTTGCTAGCAAAGTAATACGGATCAAGCAGTCTAGTCTCATTTTCTTGCTAGAGTATATGAGAGTGCAGTCATAGTTTTTTTTTTTTATTGTAAAAGTACAAGCATAGGAATTTCTTCCTGGTTCATTAAAGGGAATACTGTTCTGTATAATCATAAGAGATTACCTCGGGAAAGTTTCGTATGTGTACTGCATTTCATGGTGTCAGGCAACTTACTTTGAGCACTGAGGGAATTTCTTTACTTTGAGATTTGTCTTCCCACCTGGGATTTGGGTCTTTCTTCATGTGTCTTCGATATATATAAATATAAATAAATAAATAAAATATATATATATAAATACAAATATATATATAAGGTAGTGCTGCTACCTACCCTATTTGTAAATTGTGTATAGCCTTTATCGTATATGTTGTAAATGGCTGTATTGTTTATGTAAATAATTGCAGATAACTGTATTTTCTTCACCCCTCATAATACACTTATAGGACTTTAATTTTTAACTTGGTGTTTATTTTTCAAAAGTATGTGAAACATTGAGCTTGAAAATGAACAGATAAACAGTGCTGGTTACACATGTTAAACCACATACCATTCAGGGGTATTATAATGCAACTGAACTTTTCCAGAATTAATACGTTCCTGCACTGGAGATCAACAGATGCATACAATTATGAAGAGGGAGTAAGAGAAGTACTGAAACGAGACATGATGGTATGAGAAGATTAATTATGAGCAAAAGGAAGGCACGTACAGGACAGTTAAGTTGTAAAGAATATTGTGAAGTAAATGATAAGCAGTGTGGCTGAAACCAATTGTACAAAGTGTAAGGTTAATCACCATATCCTGTCATTTATAAAGGCTCCAGCTTGCTTGTGTCGGCCTTGGTCACCTGATGGCAAGTATGACATATTTGAGTAGTAGTTGCCAAAAAAGGAGGCATTTGTAGAAGGCAGTTGATGGATGTGTTGAAGAATATGCTAAATGGCTGTAATAGTTTCATCTCATGTCATGGAAAGCATTTGTACAGTACAGTATAAAAAAAAGGGGGGGGGGGAAGCTGACATTCGCAATGGATGCCCTGTGTTATTTTCCACTAATAACCTCTTTTCTTCCCCTTGGGATATTGATACAAGTACCTGGTGCCCATGCACCCAGAAGCAAGGTATACTGACAGTAGCCTTTAGTCTAAATACTTTGAGCACAACCATAAAAACTGCACAGGTTGAGAGGTGGAACCGCATGTACCTGGTTGTAAGAGGGGCCTCTTAAAAATAGAAACAGCTGCTACCTTGTTCCTTTGGGAGGTGCTGCACCCATTGACAATTATCTTACCTGTCATTTAGTTGGAGGCTGAGAAGAGTGTGATGGACAGGATGGCCGACTACACATAAAAGCACAATCTGGATTCCCATACAGTATGTAGGCTACATGATTTTGTACTCCAACAGTCTCAGTCCCTCCCCTTTTTATTTTCATATGAATGATGCACATTCTAAGTAGTCTGTTGATGTTTTCGAAATACTTTTGGATGAATACTTCTCTACATCATGTAACTTTGAAACTCCAAAGGCCCACATTTATAAAGCTTGCCCAGCACAGTAAATGGTTTCCTGGTGTGCAGGAAACCATTTGGCTTGTCACATGGTGTAGTCACAAGCCAAATGGTTCTGTGTACACCAGGAAACCATTTACTATGCTGGGTGGTAACCATATAACCAAATTATGGCACCTGATGGTTGAGTGGGTAATTAAGGTGCTCCAATTGGATTGAGCCTGTGTAGGTTTATATCCAAGGGATGGTTGGGGTTTATTGCTCATGAAATGCCACTCAGGGATGAGAGGCTGGGCATTCTTTCACTCTCATGTCAGGATCAACTTGCCTAGCCCCAGACTCCTATGCTCCTAGTGGGGTGGCACAGAATTGGATGATGGATGGCTATTTAAAACAGCCTTTCCAGCAAAGAAGGGGATTGTATTTGTTTCAATTCTGCAAAGAGCCAGTGCTTCATCTTTGATGGACACAGTGAAGGGTTAGGGAGAGACATATTTAGTGCTTGGTATACTAAAGGTAATAGCTTGGAATGGCTGGAAGAGATGATGATTGAGGTCAGATGTCCAGAGCAAGTGCCTTCCATAGATTTTCATTTCAGCAGGTTGGATCCACCCAAAGCAAGACAGTGTATGAAAACCACTGTTCCTCTGTCATGGATTGTCACAGATGTCTACTTGTTCAGTTGTTGCTAGATTAGTCGGAATGTATGACGAAGTTTGCTCACTACAGCCTCTGTGCTTGTTTCCAGCTGTTGAAGGGATATGCAGTCAAGTGAACTGAAGGGTAGCCTCTACCATACATGTACACTAAATAGGTCATCATAAACTGCAGTTTACTCAAATTTTGAGTGGCTTTTCCTTCAGTATATTATCACTGCATACAGACTTAGGCAGTATTCTACTTTGGTCAGTCAGTGTGAAAATAAGCACCAGATATAATACACATGAGAAGGCATTATGAAAGATCTGAATAAGGGACAACCCTGGGTTAGGCTGCACCCAGTCACAGTCCCGTATGTGAGAACACTTGAATATGTGGTTATTCAATTGACATGCAAGAACGCACTGGTTAGGAAATGTGTTTATCATAAATACCCGAGAGGGAAACAGAAATGTCGGAGTCCTAAGATGGAAATTATACAGTTGTTCATTATATTAATGGTGCTGTGTGTTTAGTGAATGAATGACCAAGGGACAATTAATTTTATTACTGTTCAGTGGCATAGCCAGAGGGAGGGCAGGATGACACTATACCCACCCAAAAACATGACTTGTCATCCCAGTGGTCTGGATTTTAGGGAGAATACCTCCAGACCCCCAGAGTGAGTTATCTTTGGTCACCTCTCTTTTAAGCCAATATAGCAACGCTTCTGTTGTAGCCTGACTTGTCTGTATGTAAACCCGGAGGACTGCAGGGTGAAGTTGCCTTTCTGCAGTTTACTGTCCTAATCTCACGGGATGGGGAGTGAGTTAAAGGAAGTTTAAAAAACTGTGCAGCGAGCCCACAGTGGGAAGGGTCCCTTTCCAGCACTGCATGAATTCATGACACCCACTTGAGAAAACGCCCACGTATCAGAGATTTGTTTCACGTACGCCAGATCTATGGAGACAGCGTTTTTCGTGCATGCCTGGGACCGGGGAAAAAATGACAAGCGTCCCGCATGTCAAGATTTATTTTTTATTTTTTTATTTTTTATTAAATGCTCTCGAAGCGATTCTTTTCTGTCTACCCTATGTGCATTGCTGTGGGTGCCCTAGACAGGCATAGCGCAAGTGACTAAAATGTAAGCAACTCGGGCACACATGACAGCAGTACAATACAGTAAAGGACAATTCAAGATATATAATCAGAGGAGGTTCACTGTCCATATGAAATGAAAGACGGAGAGGTATTTATTTAATCTCTCACTGTCTCTCTAGCCTCTGAGGACCTTTGTAGAACCCCATCTTCCTTCATACATTTCATACATCTGTTTTTTATTGGAAGTTAGCGTTTCGGTATACAGTATTGGACTACAGAGGAAAAGTTGTTATAGTAAACATTTTCAAAAAGCCCGCTAGCTGATCGTACTGGGCATGCGCACCAAGCAGCTGCTTCCGTCAACTCCTCTTACTGTAGCCATGGCGGTGAACGGGGTGAGTTTGTCGAGCGTCTGTATGTATCTCTCCTCTTCACTGTAATCGGCCACTTTTTAAGCTTATGTTGAGCCAGTTAGGTGTATAAGGGGCTGTACAACCTACTGACTGCCGTTTTTAAATGTAGACATTGTTGTATCATTGGTAATGAATGAAGAATGTAAAGCCGGTGTGGGTGTTTATGGGACTGAGAAGTGAAAGCCAAATTTGTCGAGCCTAGGCTATGTTTAGAACGCATATGGTCTGCTCCTCAGTGTCTGAAAGCTATTATTTGGAGGTAAATAAGCAGAAAATTATTTTTCGGCAAAATGAGAACATTGACATGATAATCAGCTGATCGACTGCATGACAGGTCAGAGCTGAGAGGAGAGAGAAAAGAAACGTGCCAGCTCTTCAGTATTGATAAGTGCGTGAGTTACGGTTAGCATATGTTCATAATGTGAAGTTATTCCAGTATTGCAAGGGTGCAGCTCAGGAGTCAGTCAACCAACTCCAATAAGTTGACCATTCTTTTCACAACGCAGCGTAATCTTAGACATGTATTTTCCCCCCCTGAGAATTGTCTTTTTGATGTGTCATTATACATTTTACACATTATACCAGCTTACTGGAATGGTGGTGCTGACTGTTAGCAAGGTAATTTTCAGTCTGGAGATCACCGTTTATTTGTATGGCATACATTTTGCACATGGATAGTTTAGAAAGGTTGTGGAATTGTCCAACATTTAACTGCTTCATTATGATATCAGTAAGAAAATCGATTGTTACACAGAAGTATGGCTGTGTTGGCCCATAGGACTCCCAAAGTAGGAGTGAATGTAGCGTATGTTATTAAAGAATTTCTAGGTTGGATCCAGAGGATGTGGTTTTCACTCTTTGGTGAGGTCTCTTCATTGGATGGGCTAGTAGCTAGTATTTGTCGTTAACTTAATTTTGTTCACGACGATTTTCCAGTATTTGACTTTCTGCAGTCTATTGGTGTAATGTATTTGACATTCTGTACTCTCTTGGTGTAATAACTCATGGACAAAGTGTGACAAAGCATGGATTTTCTTTGATAAATGTACACTTTAGGCAGCAGAAAGACCTTACCAATTCAGTTCATATACCTCCAGTTTCTCTGTATTTTTCTGAAGAATACAAAGAAAAAAATTTCCTCATCACCACGCTCCTTAAACCATATCTACGATTGTTTCTGGCACAGTGGAAGAAACTTACTTAGCATACTCAAAGGTGGATTTCGTTCCCCAGTTTCCCAGCTGAAGGTTAGGTTAGGTTATATTATTAGTTACAATAAGCTAGGATTATTTAAACACAGGTTAGGACAGTCCCTTCCACCTTTGTTTTGAATCAGACGAGTTGTCACAGCGGAGCAGCTAATAACAACGGGGAAACTGATTTCACGAGAAATGTTTATATACCTCTCCGTAAATAATTGGAAAATTATAACAGGCCATCAGGAAGAACTGATATGGTAAGGTGCTTCTACTGCTTAAAGGCAATGTTTACCATTTGTTACCATTTTGTGAGGCTGAATATCCAGTTATCATCATCATCATCCGTCAAACTTACCTAGTTCATATACATGGGAGGTTAAGAGACTTAGACGTTTCTTTTAGGGCTCCCATCTATCATCCATTCTTGAATGTGGAATTCATCTCAAAATCATATACATAGTCTCCATCATCCAATCCTATGTTGCCCCATGAGGAGCGTAGGAGTCCAGGGCTAGACAAGTTGGTCCAGACATTATTATTAATATTATTAGTATTCATCTCCAGTCAGAGAATAGATTTTATATTTATTAATACTGTATTATTATTGACTCGGATACGTTTGTGAAGCTACAGAACGTTTTGAATGTTTTTGGCTTATCTGATAGTGCCAGGATTCTGGGGGCTTGAGTGGTGAGTGAATGGAAGCATGGCCCATTGGACTGGGCAAATTTGGGCTGTCTGGACATCACCACTCTGCACCCTACCCTAGGGTGGGAAAGGAGGTCTGAATGATGATGAATATTGTTATTGGTATCGACAGCTTTATTCTTTTGAGGAGACATCGTGAAATACAGGTGTTAGATACTGTACAGCCTTCTTTATAACCACTTCACAAGTGTAGGTGTTCTGGTAATTCAATCATCATCCAGTCCAATTTTGGTCTATATAAACAGGAACACAGGGGCCTGTGGCTAGGCTACTCATAAAAGTTAAACCAGCTTGGTGTCATTCATGGCATTGGCTTTCCCACTTTCATTTTAAAATTATCAGTTTCCATTTCATGTTTAGACACTGCTGTCCAGGGGGGGATTAGATTGCATTCTGTATCCTCCCACAGACCTAGCATCTTGATTGATAGTGGCAGTGGCATCCTACAAGGGCAGTAGGTAGATTAGACTCGTTCATTCATCCCCAAATTGTTCTTGTTAGTTAGGTTAGGTTGTCAGGTCCTATCAGGGTAGGCATTTTCATGTACAGTACTTATTTCTGTAATTTTTAAAAATAATCATGATAATGACATTGTAGTTCATTCATCCAATCCTGTGTTGCCCCACGAGGAGCGTAGGAGCCCGGAGCTAGGCAAGTTGGTCCTAACATTTAAGATGAGGGTGACCAACCTCATTCATCACTGAGTGGCATTACATGAGCAATAAACCCCAACCATCCCTTGGATATAAACCTACACCAGCTCCCATTGGAGTGCCTTAATTACCCACACCAGGTGTCATAATTTGGCTTTATGGTTGCCACCCAGCAGTAAATGGCTTCCAGGTGTACAGGAAACCATTGTAGTCACCCATAGGCAGAAGGAAGAGGAAAGAATGAAGGAAAGAAAGATAGAAGAAGGAGTGTAAAGTCACCCGTAGGCTGAAGGAGGAGGAAAGAATGAAGGAAAGAAAGAAAGAACAGCATAGTGTGTGAACCATTTGGCTTGTCACTTAGTGTAGAGTCACCCATGAGCAGAAGGAAGAGGAAAGAATAAAAGACAGAAGAGGGAGTGTAAAGTCACCTGTAGGCGGAAAGAAGAGGAAAGAAAGAATAGGAAGGTAGGATGAAAGGAAAGGGCAGACGCCCAAAGTGGCACTAAATCAAGTGAGTGGATGGCGAGTGCCTCCACCTACCACCATTGTAGTTTATTGAGATTAAAATATATTTGTAATCTCAAAGTCAAATGGCCACCCCTTATGGGATCATGGGATCTGGCAAGAGATAGATAGAAATTCTGTGCTTAGGAGATCTCATTCAGTTTAACCATATTCCATGTTTATTATTGTGTATGTTATTGCAGACCCTGTACACATACCCCGAGAACTTCCGAGCCTTCAAGGTTCTGGTTGCGGCCCAATACAGCGGCGCCAAGGTCACTGTTGACAAGAACTTTGTCTTCGGAGAGACCAACAAGACAGATGCCTTCCTTAAGAAGTTCCCCCTTGGAAAGGTTAGTTTCTTGTTTTTAAAAGTACTTTTTTTTTTTTTTTTTAAAGTTGCTGTTGTACCTTAATTCTTGTAAGCATATTTCAATTTATAGCCAGTGATCAGTAGTTGCAATTAAGTGTGCAATTTGATGCATGTTGAATAGCATATTGCTTATTTCAGTTATTTCTAATGGCTGCAGGTTCCTGCCTTCGAGACCAGTGATGGCAGATACATTTTTGAGAGCAACGCCATCTCATGGGCTGTGGCAAATGAGCAGCTGAGGGGCAAGACTCCCATGGACCAGGCACAGGTGGTGGCCTGGATGAATTTTGCTGGTGAGGAGTCTTTGGCTGTTTGATTTTTTGGTCCCCCCCCCCCCACACACACACGCCCTCCAGTAACTGGGCATGCTGTTTATAGTTCTTTCTTGCTTTATCTTAACTTATTCTTTGGAACATACCTTGCTTACATAGTAGATATACGGTATAGCAGTACTCAAGAGACTATAGCCCATCTGCTTGGCAATGTAGGAGACCAAGGTGCTTTTGTGGTGTAATTGGTTAGTGAGTCACTCCAGAAAAGTGGAGGTGTGGGTTCAAATTTTACTGCATTGGCCTAGGATAGGGCCTTGCCAAGTGATCCTTTCTGTTTAGCCTTAGGTGGGAGAGAATGTCAGATGAAATTATTTCTTCTTACAAATATTAGGTCAACTTGTTTTAAGAGCATAATTTTATCTTTATTTTGAAGCTTTGGACAAATAGTTTGTCCTGTATAGCTCTTAGATATTCATAGGTTTTGCCACACTTCTGATCTTGTCTACCTCCACTAAAAAAACCTGGAATGCAGTGCTACAAGTAGATGCAGTTTGATATCTTCGTTTATAATTTGAAAGGTAGTGAACATAAAATTGTAAGTACTGTAGCTTGTTTGTGGCATTTCAGACAATGAGATCCTTCCAGCATCGTGCACATGGGTATTCCCGTGCCTTGGCATTATGCAATACAATAAGGGCAACACTGAGCGAGCCAAGGAGGATGTAAAGAAGGCCCTGGCCACTCTCAACTCTCACCTGTTGACCCACACCTTCCTAGTGGGAGAGCGCATCTCTCTTGCTGACATCACTGTTACTTGCACTCTCCTCCATCTTTACCAGGTATTTGATCTGTTGTTTAAGCCATCCAGTCTGATGACATTTTTCATTTTATTCTTGCCAGAACCAGGCAAAGAGGGCAGGTTTCAAACTCAGTTTTACTTGCCTTGTAAAGTTGGGTAAAGGAGTTTGCTTATTCCACTGTATCTGCTTAGTACTTAATGGGATGTCCATCACTTCCCTTCTTGGTGTATGACATCAAAGAAAATCACACAAAGCCCCTCTAAGTACAGGGGTGAAATATTAGGCAAACTTCTGTTCCAGACTACACCAGAGAAGGATGTGTGGATAAAATTCTTTGTCCTAGATCCCTAGAGGTATTAAATAGTTACAGTAAAAAATAGAATAAATAATCTCTACAAAAAAGTTCTGCAGTTTTAGCATCTGTATTATTTCAAAGACTTAAAACTGCTCTGTCACTTGCCAAGTTGTGTGGGGCTGAGAAAAAATCCTAATGTGTTATGATTAAAATATATTCTCCCATAGTGGATTTACCTGGTTTGTCAAAAAATTCAGGTGTTTCAGCTTTTATCATGATGATATAGTGACATCAGTGCCTGACTTCTATCTAGAGGTCTGGGATTTGATTCCCGGTCAGGAGCGTAAAAAACATTTGTGTACACGCGTGTAATGTGTGTCTCTCCAACATATAAAGACACTCGTGTTGTGTCTGGGATAATTTAAAACTGCTCTGTCACTTGCCCGTTTGTGTGGGTCTGAGAAATAATTCTAATGTGTTGTGAGTGAAATATATCCTTCCATAATGGATTTAACCTGGTTCGTCAAAAAATTTAGGCGTCTCGGCTTTTATCACGTCATGGTGTAGCGGCATCAGGGCCTGGCTTCTATCTAGAGGTCTGGGGTTCGATTCCTGGTCAGGAGCGTAAAAGAAATATATATTTATTTGTGTGTGTGTGTGTATACAGTATATATATACGGTAAACCCTTGATAAGCTGAACTTTTAGAAGCCGGAATCTTCAGTTATCTGAACTCTGGCCGAGACCACGTATGAAGTAGGCCGAAATGCGAAAGTAGGGGGAGAAATGGCGCCAAGCGGACTCGTGGCGCCAGTCTGCTGCTTGCTTTTGGAGACGGTAGTTGTGCCATTCTTACTGTCATTTAGTGCTGAACAGTGCTCTCCTTTTGCCTTCTGCCTTGCCATGGAAGGTTCATAGCTTAAAAGAAGTGATACTGGCACCTCTAGTCGTAAAGCAATGAAGCTAAAAAAAAAAATGTGTGTGTGTGACAGTGTAGTGATCATGATTAAAGTTCAGTACTATTATTACTGAAAGTGTTACATTGCAGTCTATTACAGTGATTACATTTAAGTTTAGTTCTTAATATAGAGTGAAATGAATACTGGGTACTGTTTAGAATTTACGTTAAAGTATGAACTAACCCACCTTCACCAACTCCATCTCCAAAACAAAACAAACTGCCGAACTTTGAAGAATCTACTGCTTCTAACGAAAGGTGTTACACTGCAGTCTATTACAGTGATTACATTTAAGTTTAGTTCTTAATATAGAGTGAAATAAATACTGGGTACTGTTTAGAATTTACGTTACAGTATGAACTCAACCACCTCTGTCTCCAAAACAAAACAAAAACTGCCAAAGAATCTACTGCTTCTAACGAAAGGTGTTACACTGCAGTCTATTATAGTGATTACATTTAAGTTTAGTTCTTAATATAGAGTGAAATAAATACTGGGTACTTTTTAGAATTTACGTTCAAGTGTGAACCACCACCTCCGTCTCCAAAACAAAACAAACTGCCGATGATCTTCTGCCTCTGACGAACGGCAAATTATGTGCACTGAATTCTTTCTTTTTTGTCTTTCTTTATTAATTTATCCACTGTATATGCCCCTTTGCTGTAGTGGTAAGAAGACAGGTAATAAGTATTGTTATTGCAATTTGGGGGGGTGAAAATCCATCTCCAACACACGTTACTGACAGTCGGTACTGCCTCTGTGAATGATTTCCTACCAATTAACCACTTCAGTACTGTGACGTCTATTTCTACTTTATTTACGCTTCCTTCAGCCGATTTTATGGCACTCAGGACTGGACTCGCATACTGAAGGGGCTAACGAAGGCTGTACCAACCCCGTGCACTTCCACAGATCCAACCTACACTGACTAAAATTGTCTGGTGGCAGCAAGAACAAAATGAAAATACACCCAGCACTGAAGGGGTTAAATGTATATTAAATGCACTATATTGTTTTTTGTCATAACTAATTTATTTATATATGCTTCTTTAATTTAGTGTTGAAAGGACAAGTAATAGGTATTGTCTTAGCAATTTTGGGGGGTGATAATTCGGTAATTTAGCAATTTTGGGGGGTGAAAATTCGGTAAGCCGGAAAATTCGGTAATTCGAACCAGGGTAGAGCCCCATATAGTTCGGCTTATCAAGGGTTTACTGTATATATATATATATATATATATATATATATATATATATATATNAATAACACAGTTATTTGGTTACCTACCACATTCTCATCATGCCTAAAGTAACCACAAGCAAGGACAAACGTGTGGAAGTGATTACTTTATACAAAGCTGGCCACAAACTCCCATTTATTGCAAATCAGATGGTGTTAGACTGAGGACAGTGCAGAGACTGGTGAAGCGGTTCAAGGACAGTGGGGAGGCCATTCCTCCCACTCCACTTCCCAAGCCTGGGAGACCTCGTAAGACAACCTTCAGGACCCGTCAGCTGATCTCAAGGCAAGTTAGCAAGGATCCAAGGCTAACAGCACGGGATTTAAAAGAAAAGAACCCACAGTTGCTGGCAGATGTGTCTGTCAGAAGTGTGCAGCAGCTGTTGCATGACGATCTGGGCTACAGGAGTTTTTGTGCTCGTAAAAAACCACTGCTAACTGCACTTCAGAAGAAAAAGAGAGTAAATTTTTGTAAGAAATATCTTGCCTGGAGTGAGGAGCAATGGAAAACTGTGCTTTGGAGTGATGAGTCAACATTTACTGTCACTGGTACCCCTTCATCACGAGTGTACCGCAAACCAGGCAGTGACCCCCTGGATCCTAAGTACACTTCCAAGTTTGTTAAATACCCAGCCTCACTCATGGCTTGGGGCTGCTTTACATATTATGGTGTTGGTAGGTTGGTAATTCTACCTGCAAATGAAAAAGTGAACCAGAACAATTATTTGGAGCTCTTATGTGATGTTTTAAGTGACTCTTTTGATAAAACCAAGGCAAGAGTATTTATGCAAGATTCTGCCCCTGCACATGTTGCAAAGTCAGTGAAACAGTGGCTAACAGACTGTGAGGTTCCCTTTATTCGAGATTGGCCCGGAAACAGCCCAGATATCAATCCCATTGAGAATTTATGGGTGCACATGAAGCGGCAGCTGCGTAGTATGGACACATCATCTTGCCTAAACTTGAGGCTGCAGCTATGGAGCAGTTTTAGTCCGTCTGTTCTGCCAAACTACGCCATCAGTCTCCCCAGACGCCTTAAGAAGATAATAAAGGTGAAGGGGAATGCCAGTAAATACTAAATTCAATGGTGAATGTTAATTTATTTGTTTCTCCTTGCTAACCACAAGAATGTTTTCTTTTTTTCAGATGGCATCAACACTTTCCGCGCCTACTGTATATAATATATATGCAGTGATCACTCTGCTTTCCGGACGACCACTATCCGGTTACATCACTATTCGGACATC
>JAGKTI010000412.1:128903-139555 GCA_018397915.1 Birgus latro
AAAAAAAAAAAAAAAAAGGAAGATGTTTTCCGACCGCGTCAGTTTGAATTTCCCGCGTGCGCCGACTAGCTGCCTTCCCGCCCAGTCCCCCTCCTACTAGTTCTGTCTCAACTCCCGTGAACAGTGGACAGCTGTCCGATCTTTTGGGGTATTTTCGTTCTTTTTTAAATAATCAAAAGTCACAGTGCTAAGGATTAAGTGTAGTTAAACACTGGATTACTGGACATGCTTCAAGAGCAATTATGACCACTGTAAAAACCTTAGAGGTGGAGGTAAACAAGGAGTAAACAACAATCATGGACATGTAAGTAAACATTGACAACTGCTAAATATTTTCCATAATCACTTCTAAATCCTCATTCTCTGGTTACATTTTATTTACTTCATGCTTTGTGTCCCATATTTGAGTGCACAGGCTGTGAAAGAGGTGATTTTCTCAGTGATTACCATGTCAGTTACATACGTTCACTATCTAGTCAACTGGTGAACATTTTTGCCCTACACACCTCTAAATTATAATTTTTCTGGTTACATTTTATTTACTTCATGCTTTGTGTCCCATATTTGAGTGCATAGGCTGTGAAAAGGTGATTTTCTCAGTAATAATCATGTCTCTTCCTTACGTTCATTATGTAGTCAGCTGGCGAACACCCCTGCCTTACTCACCTCAAAATCATCATTTTTGGGTTAAAATTCGATTAATTCATGTGAATGGGGTCTTAAATAAGTGCTATGCATGTCCAGTAGGGAGGTAGGTTGGTGGTTTTCTGATTTAGGTTAGGTTAGGTAAGGGTCAAGACTGACTGGTGCTGTTGGTGAACAGTGAACACCTTTGCCATACCTAACTCTTTTTCTGGTAACTGTTTATTTATTTGATGCTTTGTATCCCATATTTTAGTGCATAAGATATGAGAAATGATGATTTTCATAGCGATTGCCACGTCCGATACTTACTTACACTAACTTGCCAACTCGTGAACACCCCTTCCTGACTCACCCCAAATTCATTACTTTTGGGTTAAAATTCGATTAATTCATGCTTTGTGCCAATTATTTATGTGAATGGGGCCTTAAGTGCTATGCATGTCTGGTAGGGAGGTAGGTAGGTGGTTTTCTGATTTAGGTTAGGTTAGGTTAGGTTAGGTTAGGGTCAGGAATGACTGGTGCTGTTGGTGAACATTGAACACCTTTGCCATATCTAACTCTTTTTCTGGTAACTATTTATTTGATGCTTTGTATCCCATATTTTAGTGCATAAGATGTGAGAAATGATGATTTTCATAGTGATTGCCACGTCCGATACTTATTTACACTAAGCTGCCAACTAATGAACATCTATGCCTTACTTACCTCAAAGTCATCATTTTTGAGTTAAAATTCAATGAATTCATGCTTTGTGTCCATTATTTAATGCATATGGTGTGAGAAAGGGTGATTTTCATAGTGATTTCCGTGTCTGATACTTACACTTGCTGGCAAGTTTTGAGCACCTATGCCTTACTCACTTCTAAATCATAATTTTTTGGTTAAAATTCAGTTAATTCATGCTTTGTGTGCATTATTTATGTGAAAGGGGACTTAAATAAGTGCTATGCATGTCCGGTAGGGAGGTAGGTAGGTGGTTTTCTGATTTAGGTTAGGTTAGGTTAGGGTCATGAATGACCAGTGCTGGAGCTTTAGGGCCACTATCTGGACAAGACCACTGTCCGGTCATGCCTTTGTCCCCATTACGTCGGATAGTAGAGGGATTACTGTATATGTATATAGAGTCAAGTCGCCTATGGGACGGCTAATTGGTTCTGGAACAATTCCGTGCCATAGAAATAACTATACTTATGGGGAAAATGGAATTTGGTTCTGGATGGTTGCCCAAAGTCCCCATTCTCATCCCACTTTTCCCTATTTGCCCACACTTTACGCAGGCACACAATCGAGCTAATCAGTCATTGCATGTATTACACGTAACAATAAACACATAAAATGGTAGGGTGATCAGCTTTGTGTCTACTTGGGCATAATACAGTCATTTGTGAAACCGCTGTGAACTGGTTAATGATTAAGCACCTATCTCTGAGCTAAGACGAAGTACGGTATAATGCCTCCTGTCATCATCATCACGTATATAAGAATGATTATTAATGTGTTAAATGTGAGTTTTGTTGACACTTGAGCATACAAACTTTATCAAATAAACTTCTTCAGTCTTCACCAGGCAGCCTCCGCCATCTTTAATGTTCTGGTCAGTCAGCTGATTGCTGACCAAAACGTTACAGATGGCAGAGGCTGCCTGATGGAGCACTGATTGAAGAAGCTTATGCTCAAGTGTCAACAAAACTCACAAATAACAAATTAATAATCATTCTTATATACATGATGATGATGGGAGGCATTATACTTTGTCTTAGCTCAGAGATAGGTGCTTTGTCACTGACCAGTTCATAGCAGTTTTACGAACAAACCTATAAACTAGTCACAATACCCAAAGAATCTTTAATGTTTCTTTACGTAACATAATGAATTTGGTGAAGTTTAACCTCCTCATAAAAGGAAAAAGTCCACAGTTGAAGCACTTTTAGTATGGAGCTGAAGTGGTCTCCATCTTCTTTGTTTACAAACAGGGGAGCACGCCGCCTGCCACGAGAATTTGCCTGGACGTTTCAGACCTTGCCGCACTGTCGCGCCATAGGTGTTCTATTCGTGTGGCTCAATTTTTTTTTGTTCTGGCACCTTGCCGTGTCATAGAAATTCACGTCATGGAAGTCCGTGCCACAGGCGACTTGAATGTATATATATTCACATATGAAATAGGTAATGAGAAGTTAACACTCGAGTAATGTAGTGAGGGATGGTGCTGTATGGTGATGGTTGGAATATCTCATATTTGTTGTATGTTGATGATGCAGTGCTATTTGCAAATACCAGACAAGAGCTTGGTAGATTAGTGCAGAGGTTTTTAGATGTCTGTGGGTGTTGTACCTTGAGAGTAAATGTAGACGAGTAAAGTGATGGTTATTAAGAGGGAAGGTGACCGTAAATGTAGACGAGTAAAGTGATGGTTATTGAGAGAGAAGGTGACCCCCAGTATGATGTTACAGTGAATGGAGAGAGACTGGAATTGATGAGAGTGTTCAAATACCTGAGTACAGTGATGGAAAAGAGAGGAAAATGTACAAAAGAAGCGGAAAGTAGATTGACAAGGAAGGAAGTAGCTAGTGCTATGAAGGCCTTGATAAGCAGCAGAGGCTTGAGTGTTGTAGCTGTGCAAGACCTACATGAAGGAATGTTAGTTCCAACTTTAACTTTATGGTGTGGCATGAAAGTGAAAAGTCAATAGTAAGAGCAGTGGAGATGGGACTGCTGAGGAATGTATGTGGAGTACGGGATGTGGAATAATGTGATTCATGAAAGATGCAGAGTGAGGAAGTCTGTGGACACCAGAATCGAAGAGAGTGTACAGGCATACCAAGGTTTGATGCTGCAATTGGTTAAATAAAATCCTACTGCTAGGCGGGATATCGTATGTCTGGGTACATGTAATATGTAGAGTATAGGGATGTGTTTTTGAGCCTTGGGTTTCCCCCCCCAACCAAGCCCTAAGCCCACCTAAATGAGTCCAGAAAAAAGTTTAAAGCCAGTGTAAATGGCCTAACAGCTGTAAAAGAAGCTAACCTAAACCTAAAACCAGTGCCCCTCTCACTTGTACCCAGTTAAGGTCACTGGAGATTGCAATCTCTGACTCATATTCAAACTCAGTAGAGAAGCATCAGCAACATTGTATACAGTTCCACCATGAGACGATCTTGGGACCTGTTATGCATAATAATCATGTATGAATGACGCAGAATCGTCAAAGGTGTGAATTGTTGTGATGGAGAATCGTTGATGTCTTGATGGGGAATGTGATTGATAATGCAACCGAGATAGTCTTTTCAGCGACCCCTCTTTATGTCATTTTTGTTAATGTTCTAGTTGCTGAGCTCCTTCATTTTCTTCTCTCTTACTTTCCAACATTTATTTAGAAATTCCTTTGTTATCAAAGCATTTTCCCTTGAACAGCCCAAATGTTAACACATGATTTATTGATCGATGATGTGATTGGGATGGCTTGTTCAAAAGCTCCTGTTTGTGTCGTTTTAGTTACTGATCTGGTTGCTGAGCTCCTCTTTCCCCCCCCCTTATTTTCCAACATTTATTTGTATTTTTAAAGCTTGATCGATAATGTGATTGGGATAAGTTGTTCAAAAGCCCCTGTTTGTGTTGTTTTAGTTACTGTTCTGGTTACTGAGCTCCTTTATTTTTTCCCCTTATTTTCCAACATTTATTTGTATTTTCAGATCGTTTTCCCTTGAACAACCCGAACGCAAACACATGATTCATCGACTGGTGGTGCGATCGGGATAGCCCTTTCAGTGGCCCCTTTTTATGTCGTTTTAGTTACTGTTCTGGTTGCTGAGCTCCTTTATTTTCATCTTGCTTGTTTTCCAGCGCTTATTTAGAAATTCCTTTGTATTTTTAGGCGGTATACCTTGAACAACCTGAATGTAAACACATGATTTATCGATGTCACAGTTTTCATCAATACATGAAATATTTCTCTGAGGTTGTCGTAATTATTACTGTAATTACTTAAAATTATTATAATGTATTCCATGATAGGTTAGGTGATAGTTCAGTAGTCAAACATGAAATATTCTTTCTTGTCAGCAGGTTGTCCACGCTGTTTTGTAGCTCTTCATGCGGGCGAGAATCCGTACTCCATATGACAGTGTTCACTCCACCAATGGCTATAACACAATAATCAGAGTCTAAAAACAGTTTATAAATCAACCTGAACTTAAAATTTAAATCTAAAATATTATAAAAATTGGTAAAAAAAAAAAAGATCGAAACCCATCACAAAATCGGGATAGGCTTACGAAAGGCGGGGTAGGGTGGTATTTCTACCCCATCACTATTCTGGGGTATTGCATTCAGGGGTATTGTAAATTGGGGTTTGCCTGTACTGAGGCAATGTGGTCATAAGGAGAGAATGGGTGACAATAATATGGTGAAAAAAATATATGAGTGAATATGAAGGAAGGAAGAGGCGAGGTAGGCCAAGAAGGTGGCGGGATATGGTGGAAGAGAGTGCGGAAAGTTGATGAAGCAAAGGGACTGACAGGAGATCGAGCTGGCTGGACGAATTTTGTCCAGATAAGTGCATAACCAGGGATTTGGCACCCCTTTTTAATGTGAGTGTTTGGATTGGTTCTGTCAGATACGTACATGTGAAGCTACAGAATGTGGTGAAATTTATTTTGGCCTATATGATGGAGCCAGGATTTTGAGGGCTTGAATGATGAGTGAGTGGAAGCATGGCCCTTTGGACTGGGCAAATTTTGGCTGTCTGGACACTTCTACACCTAACCCTGCCTTAGGGTGGGAAAGGAGTTCTGGATGATGATGATGGTGAGAATTTTGTGCAAAAATGTTTGTGTTATAATTACCAATAAGACTTAACAATAAAATCCTCGGGTTCACTAATGATCTGCATAGATCCTACTGCCCGCCTCCATTTCCATCTGTGCCATGTGTTTGTCATATCTGTTTTTGAAAAACATTTACAGAAGGAACACTCACAACATTTTGTGGTAAATTGTTTCACTAATTTTGTAGATCAGATACTCATTCTTAGATCTTTAGTGGAAAAGTTTCTAGAGAAGGGAAAGAAGTTGTATGCAACCTTCATGGATTTGGAGAAAGCATATGACAGGGTGGAGAGACAAGGATTGTGGAAAGTTTTAAGAATCAATGGAGTAGATGGGAAGTTGTTGAAGGCTGTGAAGAGTATTTTATGAGGGTGCTAAGGCTGCAGTGCATGTGGATGGTGAACTGAGTGAATTTTTCCATTTGAGGGTTGGATTGAAACAAGGATGTGTCATGTCTCTGTGGTTGTTCAATCTGTACATGGATGGGGTTATAAAAGAGATACAAGGTAGGGCAGTTGATGATGGAGCGGCCCTAGTGAGGGAGGGCAGTGTTTGGAAACTCCCTGTACTGTTGTTTGCAGATGATGCTATGTTGTTAAATGAAGACGAAGGGGAGCTGCAAGGCTTGGTAGATAAATTTGGGAGTGTGTGTAAGAAACGGAATCTAAAGGTGAATGTAAGGAAGAGTAAAGTGATGGTTTTCGAGAGAATTGAAGTAATTGAATATACAGTGAGATTGAATGGGGAGGATATGGAGAATGTGACTTCTTTAAGTACTTGCGTAGTGTGATGAGTAAGGATGGAAGTTTAGAGGATGAAGTGCTTGAAAGGGTGCAGCAGGGAAGGAAAGTTGCTGGTTCCTTGAAAGCAGTGATAAGAAACAGGGAAGTGAGCATGGAAGTGAAAAAGCTGCTACATGACAGTATTGTGATACCAACTCTAACATATGGAAGTGAAGCTTGACCATGTTGGAGGGACAAGTCAAGAGTGGGAGCAGTGGAAATGGGTTATTTGAGAGGAGCATGTGGAGTCACATGGAGAGACAGACTGACAATTGAGGAAGAGAAGGAGCGTTGTGGTGTGGATGTGATAGGAAGCATTAGGAAGAACACTTTAAGGTGGTTTGGCCATGTTGAGAGGATGGAGAGTGAGAGACTGACGAGAGTGTATGTGACTGAGGTGGAGGGGGGGAGAGGGAGAGGGAGACCAAGGATGAGATGGAAGGATGGAGTGAAGAGGTATATGAGAGAGGGGGGTGTCAGCTTGGAGCAGGGCAGTGAAATGGCGGGGGACAGAGCGACATGGAGGCGATTTGTTTGTGGCCACCCTTTACAGGATTAAGGCATCTGGCAGTAGATAGATAGATAGATCTACAACTCTTTGTAAATGTATTTAGTGTTTGTCATTTATTGAATCTTTTCTTGAAGACTTCCTTGGAGTGCCATCTTAAAATTGTATTTATGATTTTGAAGACTTCTATCCTATCCCCACGTTTGCGTCAGCCCTCCAACTTGATTATGCCCAGTCTTTGCAGTCGCGCCTCATAGCTCAAGTCCCTAAGGCTCGGAACTATCGTGGTTTCCTTTCGTTGTACCTTTTCCAGCTTACTGATGTTTTGTCTTCCTTGGGGTGACCATACCTGGACTGCACACTCAAGATGTGGCCAAATATATGTCTTGTAGATTGTGGCAGACCCTTCTTCAGTCTAGTTTTTGAAGGTTCTTCCACTAAGACCTAGGATAGTTGGCCTTTGAAACAACTTTGTCAGTGTGACAATCAAGCTTTAGGTTGTCACTGAACAAAGTTCCCAGATATTTTTCTTCATTGACTTTCATTATGAGTTTGCCATCTATATTATAGTTATGCCTTAGGTTAGTTGTTCTTATGTGCATAACCTTACATTTAGATGCATTAAGTTTCAGGAGTCATGTGTTAGACCATTCCGTCATCTTCTCTACATCATTTTGCAACTCTGTTCTCCTTAACTGTATCAGAGGATTGTATATTTTGGTGTCATCAGCGAAGGTGGAGGTGAAGCTTGGACCTTGTTGGAGGGACACAAGTCAAGAGTGAGGGCAGTGGAAATGAGGTATTTGAGAGGAACATGTGGAGTCACATGGAGAGACAAACTTACAAATGAGGTGGTGAAGGAGCATTGTGGTGTGGATGTGATAGGAAGTGTTAAGAGAAACACATTGAGGTGGTTTGGCCATGTGGAGAGGATGGAGAGCAAAAGACCGACGAGGAGAGTGTATGTGAGTGAGGTGGAGGGGGGGGGAGGCCAAGGATGAGGTGGAGGAATGGAGTGGAGAGGTATATGAGAGAGGGGAGTATGAGCTGGGAGCAGGGAAGTGAAATCGCAGGGAACAGGGCAACATGAAGGCGATTTGTTTGTGGCCACCCCGTACAAGATTAAGGCGTCTGGAATCGATAGGTAGGTAGATCTGCAAAGATTTTGCAGTTGAAGGTTACATTATTTGGAAGGTCATTTATGGACACCAAGAAGAGTAAGGGATCTAGCACTGACCCTTGAGGAACTCCACTGGGGGTAGGGGTTTTTTCAAGAATTCTCCCCCAGTATCCCTGCTTGTCGTAAGAGGCGACTAAAAGGGTTGGTGGTGGGTTAGTGCCCCACCCCGTAAAAACAACTAACTAAAAATACAAACAGGAAGCCTCGGACCAGGACTGACCAAAAGTTGACGAAAAAGGAACGGACAAAGGACGTGATAAAGGTTGCGACTTGGAATGTAAGGGGTATGAATGATGAGGTGAAAGAGAGAGAGATTGTACAGGTGCTTGAGAGTGCGAAAGTGGATATATATGGAATAACTGAAACTAAATGGCGAGGTGAGAGTGTGAGAGAATGGGAATATGGATGGGGTATATGCGCAGGAGTGGGTGAGAATGAGAGGGCGAAAGAGGGAGTGTGTATTGTGAGCAACAGGTGGAAGGAGAATGTAAGAGAGTATGGATCAGGATTGTGTGGGTAAGAGTGAAAGTTGGACTACAAATGTGGGCAATTGTGTGCGTGTATGCGCCAACATAAGATCGTGTAAGTAGAGTGAGAGAAGAGTTTTGGACAAATGTGGAAGCCTGCTTGGAAAAGTTTGAAAGGAATGAGAGAGTGTTTCTGTAGGGAATGAGAAGGTGGATGGAGTGGTTGGTGAGTGGGGTGTGCCTGCAGAGATGGATGAGAATGGCAGTGCTTTAGTGGACATTTGTGCTGGGAGGGGGTTGGTGGTAGCTAATACCCTCTTCAGGCACAAAATGATCCATAGGTATACATGGCGAGTGGTGAGAAGAGAGGACGGTGGAATGAATGAACGGTAGGCAATGATTGACTATGTGTGTGTGGATGAAAGGATGAGAAGATATGTAATGGATGCAAGAGTATATAGAGGTTGGGGGAGTGAACTTTCTGACCACCACTTGGTGGTGGCCAGAATCAGAATCCAAACAAGATGGAGGAAGAGAAGAAGGGAAGGACAGGAGGAAGTATTTGTTACAAGGAGGGTAGAAAAGTTACAAGAGGATGGAATAAAGGCTGAATATAAAAGGGAAGTGGAGGAGCGATTGGGTAAATATAGATTGGAGCAGATGGGGGATGTGGAAGGTATGTGCAAGGTATTCACAGAAGAAATCTGTGCAGCATGTGAGGCGGTGTGTGGGGTGAAGAGAAGATGAAAGGGGGTTCAGAGAACAGCATGGTGGACTGAAGAGGTGAGAGAGGCTGTGGCAGAAAAGAAGAAAGCATATAATGAGTGGATGAGGAACAGTGGCAACGAAGAAGCTGAGAGACGGATGCGAGAGTTATATGTAGTGAGGAGGAGAGAGGTGAAAAGATTAGTAAGAGAGAGTAAGAAGAGAGTGGATGAGGAATTTGGAAGGAATTTGAGTGTAAAGTAGAGGGAATGTAAGAAAATGTTCTGGAAGGAGGTAAAGAGAGCTAGACAGGGTGCCAACGAAGTCAGTGGGGGTGTGAAAGATAAAAATGGTAGATTACTAGTGGAGAAGGGAGAAAAAGTAAACAGATGGAGAGAACACTTTAATGAACTGTTGAACATAGAGAATGAAAGTAATGCAAGTATAAGTGGCTGGGGAATGGCAGGGAGAAGGAGGGTTGTGAGAAGAGAGGAAGAAATCACCAGGATGGAAGTTATGGAAGCAATGAAGAAAGTTAAAATGGGGAAGGCCCCAGGAATTGATGGAGTGTGTGGTGAAATGCTGAAGCGTGGGGGAGAGATAGTAATAGAATGGATGTGGAAGGTGTGCAGGTTGGCTTGGGAGGAGGGTAGAGTCCCGGAGGATTGGAAGTCAGGCATAATTATTCCTCTGTACAAAGGAAAAGGGGAAAAAGCAGTGTGTGGTAATCATAGGGGCATTTGCCTTCTCAGTGTAATAGGAAAAATATATGGTAGGATACTTATTGACAGAGTTAGGGAAATTATTGAGGAATTAGTTGGAGAAGAACAAGGAGGTTTTAGGAAGGGAAGAGGTTGTGTAGACCAGATATTCATTCTTAGATCCTTAGTGGAAAAGTTTCTAGAGAAGGGCAAGCAGTTGTACGCAGCCTTTATGGTTCTGGAGAAAGCATATGATGGTGGATAGACAAGGTTTGTGGAAGGTATTAAGAATATATGGAGTGGATGGGAAGTTGTTGAAGGCAGTGAAGAGTATGTATGAGGGTGCTAAGGCTGCAGTGCGTGTGGATGGCAAACTGAGTGAATCTTTCCATTTGAAGGTTGGATTGAGACAAGGATGTGTCATGTCTCCATGGTTGTTCAATCTGTATATGGATGGGGTTATAAAAGAGATACAAGGTCGGGCAGTGGATGTTGGAGCAGCCCTTGTGAGAGAGGGCAGTGTTTGGAAACTCCCTGTACTGTTGTTTGCAGATGATACTGTGTTGTTGAGCGAAGATGAAGGGGAGCTGCAAGGCTTGGTAGATGAGTTTGGGAGAGTGTGTAAGAAACGAAATCTAAAGGTGAATGTAGGGAAGATTAAAGTGATGGTCTTCGAGAGAAGTGAAGCCAGTGATTGTACAGTGAGATTGGATGGGAAGGATATGGAGAATGTGAGTGAATTTAAGTACTTGGGCAGTGTGATGAGTAAGGATGGAAGTCTGGAGGGTGAAGTGCTGTCATGTCTCCATGGTTGTTCAATCTGTATATGGATGGGGTTATA
>JAGKTI010000413.1:0-10511 GCA_018397915.1 Birgus latro
GCTAGGAACAACTATGGAGTCGATTACCACGAGAGAATCGACTTGTGAAATCAAGAAGCGATTTCACTTTTATGCTGGCTTACTTCGCCAATTCTCTAGCGTCGAGAATTTATAAACTTTCTCAACAGTACACAGCAGAGACTAAATGCTCAAGTAGGCTGTATTACTGTACTGTTGGCCTCTGAGAAAGTTAGTTTTTCCCTTTAACATTCAAAAAATAATAATAATAATAATAATAATAAACAGAATCTTGGCTGGGCCAAACTCCTAGCTGGCACAACGGATTTAAGAATTAATACCAAGAGCTGGCCTAAGTACCAGTCGTGATTAATATAAGTAGTTGTGCTAACCTGGAGTAGCAGAAATGTACTAAATATGTGGGAAAATCAAACACGGCTGTTACATTGAACAAAGCTCAAGAAAACGAACTGTAAATTTATTAATTACATGAAAATAAATTTACGTTACATGAATCAATTCAAATCAAAGAAAGGGAAATGCACTCACTCAAGCACTCAGACAAATAGCTAAATAATCAAAACCTTAAGCCTAGGAAAAACAAAAGAAAATAGTAATCGGTAAGGATGAGACCGTCGCAATACAGTCGATCACCCCGCTGGTGGGAGCTTCAGGAATTCACGCCGATACAGCTGAAACTTCTGAAATCGCTAAGAAAAAGAGACCCGCTCAAGCTTACACACAGCACAATCACACTCTGAGACTATCGCTTGACGACTCACTGTGTTTTTGAGTGTCCGACGTAAGGGACGTGTGAAAGAGGCGCAGCCAAGTAACGGCCAGGGAGGCAGAAACAATAATTCAGAAATTATCGCTCAGAGGAATGCATTGTCTGTACATAAAGACAATCATTCGTGAAAGAATGATGAAAGTTTTGAAAATCTGATGGAAATAAATCCCTCTAATATCCAGACGTCCAATACTTGGACATGCTCACTATTCGGATATTCTGGGCTGCCCAACCCCCAAAATGAAAAAAAAAAAAAAAACGAAAAAAATCGATTAATTTTCGATTTTTTGGGACCGCGTCAGTTTGAATTTCCCGCGCGCGCCGATCCACTCTGTTTACACTCGTGGCGCCACTATCGGTCGCCATTACCCACTCCCCACTTCCCTCATGAACAACTCCGAAAATGGCGGCCGAAGTGATTGCTTTTGTGGTGATACCCTACCTCCTACAGTGCTTGATACTGCTCTTCACCTTCTTCATCACGTGTGTGATGATGGCCCCGTCTCCTGAGAAGAGGAAGAAAGTGGTTCTGACTCTGGAAGAGAAGAGGCAGATATTGGACAAGGTGGATGCCGGCTGGTCAACAGGGCGCATCTTATGTGAGTTCAACCTCCCTCGCTCCACCTTGTTTGATATCAAGAAGTCCCGAGACAAACTACAGCAGTACACGGCTGATTTCGCATCGAAGACCAGATGAAACGTGGAGAGGAAGGTGATGTTTACTCCTAAGTATGCAGACATCGACCGCTCACGTTGATTTCGTATCGACAACAACGTGCTGCTGGTGTGTTGATACATGGAATGGAGCTGAAAGCTGCTGCTGAGAAGTTCACAAAGCTCCATGGATCGTCACTAGACCACACGGGAATTTACTGTTGTGTACAGTGCAGTGTAGTGATGTTATTCCAGTTATAAAAAAAAAACCTTGGTGAAAGTGTTGGTGAGAATTGCTGGTGATTCTCAAGTGGAAAGGTGTGTCAGGTGAAACGTCTTCCTGTCAGAGTCTGAGATGATAGAGTGGGTTATTACATCAGGACGACCGCTTTTTGTTCGTAAGTACCCTAACTTCATGCCTAGCCTGTTTTCATCATGCTGTACATGTGTTAAAAAATTACGAAAAATGTTAATCATAATTTCCTGCTTCCTATTTAATTTTTCCATGCATGGTTCTTAAGTAAAACAGCTAGAAAAAAGGTTGAAGCGGTTAATTTCATGTCCGGTCCTAACCTAACCTAACCTATGGTTACCATAAAGATTTTCATGACTAACCTCTTTTAATCATGCTGTTAATGTGTTAAGAAATTACCCTAAATGTTAATCATAATTTCCTGCTTGCACTTTAATTTTCCCATGCATGGTTCTTAAGTAAAACAGCTAGAAAAAAGGTTGAAGGAGTTAATTTCATGTCCGGTCCTAACCTAACCTAACCCATGGTTACCATAAAGATTTTCATGCCTAACCTGTTTTAATCATGCCGTACATGTGTTAAGAAATTACCCTAAATGTTAATCATAATTTCCTGCTTACAATTTAATTTTCCCATGCATGGTTCTTAAGTAAAACGGCTAGAAAAAAGGTTGAAGCAGTTAATTTCATGTCCGGTCCTAACCTAACCTAACCCATGGTTACCATAAAGATTTTCATGCCTAACCTGTTTTCATCATGCTGTTAATGTGTTAAGCAGTTACCCTAAATGTTAATCATAATTTCCTGCTTCCTTTTTAATTTTTCCATGCATGGTTCTTAAGTAAAACAGCTAGAAAAAAGGTTGAAGCAGTTAATTTCATGTCCGGTCCTAACCTAACCTATCCTATGGTTACCATAAAGATTTTCATGCTTAACCTGTTTTCATCATGCCGTACATGTGTTAAGAAATTACCAAAAATGTTAATCATAATTTCCTGCTTACAATTTAATTTTTCCATGCATGGTTCTTAAGTAAAACAGCTAGAAAAAAGGTTGAAGCAGTGAATTTCATGTCCAGTCCTAACCTAACCTAACCTAACATTGTGTTAATCATAATTTCCTGCTTTTAATTTAATTCTTTCATGCATGGTTATTAAGTGCACCAGCTATGAAAAAGGTTGAAGCAGTGAATTTGATGTCCGGTCATAACCTAACCTAACCTAACCAAACCTAACCTAACTTAACCTAACCTAACCATTTTTCTGGTAGCAATTAACATCATTTACTGTACTTGATGCTTTGTATCCAATGATTTAATGCATAAAATGTGAGAAAAGATGATTTCCATGTCCGATACTTACTTATACTATGCTGGCAAGTTCTGAGCTCCTATGACTCACTAATTTTTTTGGTTAAAATTCAATAAATTCATGCTATGTGTGCATTATTTATGTGAAAAGGGACCTAAATAAGTGCTATACATGTCCACTAGGGAGGTAGGAAGGTAGTTTTCTGATTTAGGTTAGGTTAGGTTAGGGTCATGAAAAACCAGTGCTGGAGCTTCAGGACCAATATCCGGAGAAAATCAATATTCGGACATGCCTTTGGCTCTATTATGTCGGATATTGGAGGGATTATTGTACAAGTACACGAGTGGACGGTTGAGAGAATGGTTAATTCTCACGGACTTCAGAACTATTCGACGCTCCCGCAAAATCACTTAATGTCACAATTTACAATACATAATTTCACGATGTAGAAAATTTGTGACAGTTGCCTTGGTGCTAAAATTTATTTAGGATATTCCTATGTGTTGTTTTGAGGTCACAGTATAGCAGAATGACCTGAAAACAATGCCAAAAATAGGAGAGGTACTGTACATACAGCAGTGTTTAGGTAGGGTGTTTTTTGGTTTTCGGTGTTTTTTCTGCATGGTTTTCTTGGTGTTGAAAATTATTTAGGTTATTCCTGTGTATGTTTTGATGCCAGAATATGCCAGAATGACCTGAAAAGACTACCAAAATAAGGAGGGATACTGTACATACAATAGTGTTTAGGTAGGGTGTTTTTTGGTTTTCATTGGTTTTTCTGCATGGTTTTCTTGGTGTCGAAAATTTAGGATAATCTTGTGTATGTTTTGATGCCAAAATATGCCAGAATGACCTGAAAACACTACCAAAATAAGGAGGAGTACTGTACATACAATAGTGTACAGGTTGGGTGTTTTTTGGTTTTCAGTGTTTTTTCTGCACAGTTTTCTTGGAGTGTACACTTGACAAGAGTTCCACCTGGACCACCTAGTCGCAGGATATGGCTAACGTGGCAACAGCGCGTGCGTGTGCATGTGTGTGTGTGTACATTCCCAAGAATTTTTCAAATCGCCAAGCGTTATCCTTTATGTGGTCATTGTATTATGCTGTAATATTGGCTAATAAATATAGTGAGATTCTTTGGGATAATGAGCTGTGCACTATGCTATTTATAAAGTCTGATTTATATAAAATAATTCTTCTCTTGTAGCGTGAACCACGATACAGGTTGAGTTGTGGTTCAGAAACAGTGAGCAAGTTCACTCACAAATGGCATGATGTAGGGGGAAGGGGAAAGAATGGGAGTGAGCGGGAGCTTGGCAGGTGAACGGAAGGGGGATGAAGTGGGGTCACGTTGTTTACTCCAACAGTTATACATTCTTTGCCATTACAGTATATTTTTTAAGGTGTCAGTGATATCCTGTGCCCTAAATAATAATAAACCTATTTGTTTTTTATTTATTCATTATTGTAGACAACTGATTACACACTTTAAATTACACCATACATAGGATACCCCGTCTCTCGTTAACGGACAACATGCAGCCTGCTCCACTACCTCAACTCTCTCTCTCTCTCTCTCTCTCTCTCTCTCTCTCTCTCTCTCTCTCAATTCATCAGCTGCCTCTCAGTAGACACACACACATTATCAGTTTGTGCTAATGAGCAATGACGTTGCATATAATATGTTTACCTACAATTTAATACTGTGTCAAAATGCTAGTGCAATCCATTACCGGCTAACCTTACGGATTATGTTAGCCAATAAACAATACAGTATGACCTCACTACAACGGACTTCAGTACACCAGAAGTCGCTTTTTTCGGAGTCAGGGAGCTGATCCGAATTATTTCTTATTTATCAGGAAAACTCCGAAAAAGCTAGAAGCATTTTGGACTGCCTAACCTCACGGTGGGTGGCCATATTGTCCGTGCGGTTTGTGTGTTCATTCGTTGGTTGGTGGTGGGCTGGCAGCATAGCTATTGTTCTATGTGTACAGAACAGTATTTGAAAAGTGTTTATAATTAAGTTATACACACAATGTTCTGTCTAAATGCTCAAAAATTCGAACAGGGGTCTGCATTAATATTAAGACATCAAGCTTTAATCACACGGCGAGCGGTGTGTGTGTTCGTGCTTTGGCTCTTGGTGAACTGGTGATGTAACTATTTTTGCTTCACATCATTTCCCTCCGGCGTCATTTTCCCCAAGTCCCATACTGCTCGACGGTGACGAGTGATCAGTGAAATACAGTAAAACCTCGATATAACGGACTTCAATAGACCGGAATTCGCTTTTATCGGACTCGAGGAGCTACCGGACTAAACTCCTATACTGTATATTGGAAAAAGTCCAATAAAGCCAGAAAGCAGTCCGGACTGCCTGACCACTTCAGCTATGTTCACCACAATAAGACAAGTAAAAGACATGTTTTTCAGTACAGTGAAAGCTCGATTATCCAGGCTCGGATTATCCAGCCTTCGGTATATTCGGGCCGTGACTGAATGGTTGAGTGGTACAGTAATACATAGAATTATTCGTACGATAGCTCCGGTTTAAACACGAAGCATCCAGTTGCTAGCGAGCGAGGCACGGGTAAACCAGCGTGAGTCTGTCCCCCCACCCACACCTCCTGCTCACAACTTGATCACATGGATGGCAAGGTGGAGTTTTGTTAGGCGACTGATAACCTAACCTTGCTTAACTACCTAATAATTTAACCTATCCTAACCTGGGCTCCAGTTGGAGAATTGGGAAATGAAATCCACTTCTAATTGAAATCCACTTCTTATTATGTTGAATAAATTTCTTCCATTATGCCGGAAACAGTTGTAGGTACGGCCTAAAGAACGTGATGATGATAAAGGAGGAAATCTTTCAGCAAGAGAAGGTAATTATTACCAAATTCAAAGTAGAATAATGCAGAAAACAAACTAGAGGAATATGAATTGAACTGGTAAAGTCTTTAGACTGTATGCTTAGACGAAAATTTATGGGTTTCACAATTTTAGGGGACGAAATGGAACAGAAATGTTTGCTAATCAGAAAAAAATTACTCTACCATCTCACATGTTCTCTTAAGTGAGCAGTCAGTTTCACATTCTTCGTTAGATATTGCGGTTCCCATTTCAGACTGGCAGAGCATATAGTTATTTCTGTCTCTTTCAGTTAAGTGTACATTATGTTCATTCTTTTGTTCGTTCTTAAGTGTGTGTGTGAAAGAGAGAGTATTGATGCAAACAATAATGTATTCCATTAACCCCTTCATAGTTGTCGGCCTTGAACGTTGCTTTACTGTACTGGTGTCAGTGACGGTGAGTTAAAAGCTATAAAAAAAACTACGAGCAATTATGGGAAGGGATCGAACGTCACTGATATGTTTACACGACCCTACTCTACTGTCGCAAGCAGCCAGGCGGTCACTTCCTCTCAGATGTCTTCGCCGATATGTTAAATGCTAATGTAACATGCCCCTTAATTTTGAGTAAGTTTCTTCCATTATGCCGAAGACAATAGTAGGTAAGGCCTAAGGAACATTATGATAGTAAGAGAGGAAATCTTTCTGCAAAAGGTAATTTACCACCTTCAAAATACTGTAGGCAGAAAAATACAGAAAACAAACTAGAGGAATATAAAATTGACGTGGCAAGGTCATTAGGCTATATGCTTACACGAAAATTTATACAGTAAACCCTTGATAAGCCGAACTTTTAGAAGGCGGAATCTTCAGTTAGCCGAACTCAGGCCGAGACCATGTATGAAAGTAGGCCGAAATGCAAAAGTAGGGGGAGAAATGGCGCCAAGCGGACTCGTGGCGCCAGTCTGCTGCTTGCTTTTGGAGACGGTAGTTGCGCCATTCTTACTGTCATTTAGTGCTGAACAGTGCTCTCCTTTTGCCTTCTGCCTTGCATTGGAAGTTTCATAGCTTAAAAGAAGTGATACTGGCACCTCTAGTCGTAAAGGAATGAAGCTAAAAAAAAAAAAATGTGCGCGTGTGACAGTGTAATGATCATGATTAAAGTTCAGTACTATTATTACTGAAAGTGTTACATTGCAGTCTATTATAGTGATTACATTTAAGTTTAGTTCTTAATATAGGGTGAAATAAATACTGGGTACTGTTTAGAATTTACGTTAAAGTATGAACTAACCCACCTCCAGCAACTCCGTCTCCAAAACAAAACAAACTGCCGAACTTCGAAGAATCTACTGCTTCTAACGAAAGGTGTTACATTGCAGTCTATTACAGTGATTACATTTAAGTTTAGTTCTTAATATAGAGTGAAATAAATACTGGTTACTGTTTAGAATTTACGTTACAGTATGAACTCAACTACCTCCACCACCTCTGTCTCCAAAACAAAACAAACTGCCAAAGAATCTACTGCTTCTAATGAAAGGTGTTACACTGCAGTCTATTATAGTGATCACATTTAAGTTTAGTTCTTAATATAGAGTGAAATAAATACTGGGTACTTTTTAGAATTTACGTTCAAGTGTGAGTTAACCACCTCCACCACCTCCGTCTCCATAACAAAACAAACTGCCGACGATCTTCTGCCTCTGACGAAAGGCAAATTATGTGCACTGAATTCTTTCTTTTTTGTCTTTCTTTATTAATTTATACACTGTATATGCTCCTTTACTTTAGTGTTAAGAAGACAAGTAATAAGTATTGTTATTGCAATTTGGGGGGGTGAAAATCCATCTCCAACACACGTTACCGACAGTCGGTACTGCCTGTGTGAATGATTTTCTACCAATTAACCACTTCAATACTGTGACGTCTATTTCTACTTTATTTATGCTTCCTCCAGACGATTTTATGGCACTCAGGACTGGACTCACATTCTGAAGGGGCTAACGAAGGCTGTACCAACCCCGTGCACTTCCACAGATCCAACATACACTGACTAAAATTGTCTGGTGGCAGCAAGAACAAAATGAAAATACACCCAGCACTGAAGGGGTTAAATGTATATTAAATGCACTATATAGTTTTTTGTCATAACTAATTTATTTATATATGCTTCTTTAATTTAGTGTTGAAAGGACAAGTAATAGGTATTGTCTTAGCAATTTTTGGGGGTGATAATTCGGTAATTTAGCAATTTTGGGGGGTGATAATTCGGTAATTTAGCAATTTTGGGGGGTGAAAATTCGGTAAGCCGGAAAATTCGGTAATTCGAACCAGGGTAGAGCCCCATATAGTTCGGCTTATCAAGGGTTTACTGTAGGTTTCACAATTTTAGGGGATGAAATGGAGCAAAAATGTTTGCTAGTCAGAAGAAAAAAACAAACAAACTTTTGTCTCACGTCTTCTCGTAAGTTAGCATCCCACATTTTTTGTTCAATGTCGCGGTTCCCAGCACATTTCGGACTGACAGAGCATACAGTTATTTCTGCTCTTTGCAGCTAAGTGTACATTTACTGCTCATTCTTCGTTCGTTGTTATGTGTATGTTTGAGACAGTATTGATACATATAATTATGTATTTCCATTAACCCCTTCATAGCTGCCATCCTTGAACAATGCATTACTGCACCGGTGTCAGTGACGTTGAGTTAGGAGCTATAAAATCTGCGAACAGTTATGGGAAGGGAACGAAGGTCACTGGTATCGTTTCGTTTTTTGAAGGCTGCAACATGCTTGCATGCGTCGGCCTTTTTGGATTGGAGCGTGTAGCATTTTATGACCGGATGCCCTTCCTGATATCTACCAATGACCCTTGGGTGAATTCGATCCTCTGACCCTACGGCCAGAGCGGAGCGCTCTAACCCACTGAGCCACGGCTGCTATGGTTATACAAACCTGCTGTACCATCCCAAACAGCCAGGCGGTCACTTCATCCCAGATGTTTTTGTCAATGTGTTTTAATGCTAATGTAACATGCGCCCTAATTTTATTCTTTCACGATTCATAGGAAATCAGAAGATGGGTTTAGGGACAAAAAAAAATAAAAAGTGCACCAGACGAGTCTTACCACATCTGTAAGAAAAAGAAACTGATTTTAGAACTTAGAAAAAATGGTTCCAAGGCCTGCCACGGGAGCAGGGAGCATGCATTTTTCTGAACTTACTGCCATTGAGGGGGCTATAAACATACGCTTTACTGTAAGCAGTAAAAGCACCTTACCAAATCAGTTCATCCTGATATTCTGTTATGTTTTTCTGATTGTTTCTGGGTTGGCAAATAAACATTTCTTGTTAAATCTGTTTCCTCGTTGTTTTTAGCTGTTCTGCTGGTGTGCAACTCTTGTTGTTAGTTACGTAATGGCGGAAGGTACTGTTCTGATCTCATTGTGTAACCAAACCTGGCCTAACTTAGCTTAACTGCACCTAATAATTTAACCTAACTTAATCTCCAGTTTGGAGGTTGGGAAATGAAATCACCACTTGAATATGTTGAGTTTCTTCCATTGCTCAGGAAGCAATCGTAGGTACAGTCGCGTTCACGAGTCCTGATACACAGGTGTTTTTGTTGTCTATTGCAGTGCTCACTGCTTTTGGAATATGGAACTTTTGTGCTTACTGCGTGATACACTGAACATAATTTGGTCGGTTAGCAAGTGAAATACTGTAGTTCAACATCCTATCAACGGTGGACACAACAGCAGACAAGATAACTACATGTGTATCAGGACTCACAAACGCGACTGTACAGCTTCAGGAACGTGACGATAATAACAGAGAGGAAATTTTCCAGCAAGATAAAGAAATTTACCAAACTGAAACTAGAAGAATACAGAAACAAGCATGATGCATATGCAAAGATTTGGTAAGGTCTTTCTGCTATGTTAAGTGTACATTTATCAGTAAATAAATCAGTCTAACAGTACTTGTTTTTTGTTTCCGCCGGATTAATTGTGATTTCAGACTATTCAGTCACCCCTTCACACCATATAGCCCGGATAATCAGGCTATCTCTGTACACAGTACAGTATTATTATACGATTTGATTAATGTAGTGAAGGTATAACACAGTACAGTACTGCAATGGTGGTGAAAACCACTGATCCAATCCGGACTAATGTCTGATATATCGGAAAAAGTCCGGATTAGCAGGGGTAAGTCCGGATGTCGCTTTTATCGGGTTTTCGCACTTTTCGGACTGGCTTGGGCCCCAATTAGTCCGTTATAGTGAGGTAATTGGGACAATGATTCACTGTTCCTTGATGATGACCCTGAAGATAATGGGAATTGATTTTGAAGGATTTGCTCTGAAGGATCCTTCATCAGGTGAGCCAAGTGAGTCTGAATGGTTACGTAAGAAAACTGTTTTTTTTTTAATTATTATTATTATTATGAGTTTTATTGTGTTCAAGCCTTGCTTGAATTTTACTATGTCATGCAATAAATTATTTATAGTGGAATTTAAGAAAAAATAAGAGGCAAATGAGATATTACCACGAGTCAAAATGAACTGGTGGAGGTGAAGCAGGATGGTGGCCATGATGCTTTTAATAAGTGATAATATCGTATTTTGAGTGTTATATATGGCCTTTATCGAGTCTAAACCTTGCTAAAATTATACTGTGTAATGCAAC
>JAGKTI010000413.1:14344-29165 GCA_018397915.1 Birgus latro
TTTTTTGCCGACGTCATTCTTTTTCGCGTTAAGTGAAGTAGGGTCAATACTACCCTCCCCTGTGATGCGAAATGAGCTGACGCTTTTTCAACGGGAGCTGGCAACCCTGCTTGATAGGTTTGGCACCACAGGAGCAGGCTCAGTAATGTTTGGGCAGCCACAGGAGGAGGATTGTCTCTGTGTGTGATGCACCACGAGGGCATGTTTTGACTCAAATAACACAGTTATTTGGTTACCTACCACATTCTCATCATGCCTAAAGTAACCACAAGCAAGGACAAACGTGTGGAAGTGATTACTTTATACAAAGCTGGCCACAAACTCCCATTTATTGCAAATCAGATGGTGTTAGACTGAGGACAGTGCAGAGACTGGTGAAGCGGTTCAAGGACAGTGGGGAGGCCATTCCTCCCACTCCACTTCCCAAGCCTGGGAGACCTCGTAAGACAACCTTCAGGACCCGTCAGCTGATCTCAAGGCAAGTTAGCAAGGATCCAAGGCTAACAGCACGGGATTTAAAAGAAAAGAACCCACAGTTGCTGGCAGATGTGTCTGTCAGAAGTGTGCAGCAGCTGTTGCATGACGATCTGGGCTACAGGAGTTTTTGTGCTCGTAAAAAACCACTGCTAACTGCACTTCAGAAGAAAAAGAGAGTAAATTTTTGTAAGAAATATCTTGCCTGGAGTGAGGAGCAATGGAAAACTGTGCTTTGGAGTGATGAGTCAACATTTACTGTCACTGGTACCCCTTCATCACGAGTGTACCGCAAACCAGGCAGTGACCCCCTGGATCCTAAGTACACTTCCAAGTTTGTTAAATACCCAGCCTCACTCATGGCTTGGGGCTGCTTTACATATTATGGTGTTGGTAGGTTGGTAATTCTACCTGCAAATGAAAAAGTGAACCAGAACAATTATTTGGAGCTCTTATGTGATGTTTTAAGTGACTCTTTTGATAAAACCAAGGCAAGAGTATTTATGCAAGATTCTGCCCCTGCACATGTTGCAAAGTCAGTGAAACAGTGGCTAACAGACTGTGAGGTTCCCTTTATTCGAGATTGGCCCGGAAACAGCCCAGATATCAATCCCATTGAGAATTTATGGGCACACATGAAGCGGCACATCATCTTTGCCTAAACTTGAGGCTGCAGTCAAGCAGCTATGGAGCAGTTTTAGTCCATCTGTTCTGCAAAACTACACCATCAGTCTCTCCAGACGCCTTTAGAAGATAATAAAGGTGAAGGGGAATGCCAGTAAATACTAAATTCAATGGTGAGTGTTAATTTATTTGTTTCTCCTTGCTAACCACAAGAATGTTTTCTTTTTTTAAGATGGTGTCAACACTTTCCGCACCTACTGTATAAATGAAGACATGCTGAGGAAGATAATAACATCCTTCATCAGACCAACCCTGGAGTATGCATCAGTAGTCTGGAATCCTCATCTCAAGAAACACATAGATCTATATCTATCTATATACCTAGGCTGCTTCCCCCGAGGAAAGGGAGGTAGCCGAGACAGGACAACACACTCCCAATTTACTCATCCACTCAAACACATTCATTCGCATCAGCCCCAAAGGGGAGAAGGGACAGGTCCTCACCGCACCACACCGCATGAGGGTCAACTGCACAGTGCAGTCAGTGACATCCGCAGCAGGGCCCAACAGCAAAGCTGGTTTTCCCCTGCAACATCATAATGGACCCGTCCCCTTACCTGCAGCTGCCCTGATCAGCTGATCAGACCAAATGTGGTAGTATATCCCCTCAGGGCTGCATCATCATTTATTCATTCACAATTTTTCTCCATTCATTTCTAAAACGCACAGCCACTCTTCCTTGCTCAACAGACATCACTCTCGCATCCAACGCTCTCTTCACGCTGTCCATCCATTCCATCCTATTCGTGGTCTTCCTCTCAGCCTTACACCCCTCACATCAGATCTAGTTATCTTTTTCACCAGTCGCTCATTATCCATTCTCTCCATATGCCCAAACCATCACAACACCCTCTGCTCAACTCGATCAACCATCTCCCGAACAATTCCAGTTCTCCTTTGCACTTCATCATTTCTCACTCGATCCATACGCGTCACTCCACACATACTCCTCAGACACCTCATCTCCATTACATTCAAACTTTTCCTCTCTGCTACACCCATATTCCATGCTTCAGCCCCATATAAGGCAGTCAGTACCACAATATCCTCATTCAGCCTTCTCTTTACATCCATTCTAAGCGAACGACATCTAAACACTTTTTTCATTCCTCCCAGTACCTTTCCTACTTCATTCATTCTGAACTTCACTTCTGCATCTATTCTTCCATCCACAGCAACATGTGACCCTAAATACTTAAAATCTCTACCTCTTCAAGCAACTCACCATTCAAAACTATATTCATCCTCCTACCATCTACCAACTTTGTACACTTCATCACTTTACTCTTATTCTCATTTACTTTCAATTTCCTCCTTTCACACACCCTTCCAAACTCCTCTACCAAGATAGATAAGATTGAAAAGTTCAAATGGCTGCTACAAGATGGGTACCAAGTTTAAGGGATCTAAGCTATGAAGAAAGATTGAAAAATTGAATCTGCCAACACTACAGGAGAGAAGGAAAAGAGGAGACATGATTATGCTTTATAAATGCATATCAGGGAAGGAGAAAATAGACATAAATGAATATATAACCTATGGGGATGCATCAGCAAGAGGACATTGCAAAAAACTGCATAAAAAGAGAGGTGATAAAGACGTAAGGAAATTTAGTTTCCCAGATAGGGCAATTGATCAGTGGAATGCACTACCGAATGAAATAGTGTATGCCAAAACAATTTATAAATTTAAGATGCATAATGAACATGGTTTAAGACACAGGACAGTACGAGCTTGACTCATTCCTGTAAACATACAATTAGGTAAGAACAATTAGGTAAGAACACACAAACACACACACACACACAGACACACACACACAAAATTAGGTAAGAACAAACACATATAATGAACAAATGTTTCCAATCGGTTTTTACTAATGAAGGGGAGTTTGTGGAGGGGGAGGGAGTGACTAGGAATGTAGAAATAAAAGATATAAAAGTAGAAGTGAAGGAGGTGTACAAATTACTGGAAACTCAAGAAGTAAGGAAAGCCCCAGGACCAGATGGAATTTCTAATTGGGTACTGAGGGATTGCAGAGAACAACTGACAGATAAGATTCACAGTTTAATTGTGTGTTTGCTGGAAGAAGGGAAAGTGCCTCGGGAATTGAAGAGAGCAAATGTGGTACCAATTTACAAGCGAGGAAACAAGGAAGAACCCCTGAACTGTAGACCAGTGTCACTAACCAGCATGGTTGCAACATTGTGTGAGAGGCTTCTGAAAGATAGATGGATAAAATGTCTGGAAGAGATGAATATTTTGACTGAAAGTCAATTTGGATTCAGAAGTGGAAAGTCATGTGTTTCCAACTTGTTGAGCTTTTACTCAAGAGCGATTTATGTGCTACGGGAGAGAGATGGTTGAGTGGATTGTGTGTATTTAGATTTGGAGAAGGCCTTTGATAAGGTACCCCATAAGAGACTAATGTGGATATTAGAGCATATAGGAGGACTGAAGGGAAGCCCTCAGGAATGGGTGAGAGACTTTGTGAGAGACAGACAAATGAGGACAGTAATAAAGGACAGGACATCTGGATGGAGAGAAGTAACAAGTGGCGTCCCACAGGGCTCGGTGTTGGCGCCAGTAATGTTCCTGATTTACGTAAATGATATGGTAGATGGAGTGAACAGTTATGCAAGTCTGTTTGCTGATGATGCAAAGATCTTGAGGAAGGTAGGGGTTGAAGAGGACTGTAAAATGCTGCAGGGGGATCTGGATAGGATACATAATTGGAGCCGGATGTGGGAAATGAAATTCAGTGCAAAAAAATGTAAAAGATTGGAAATGGGTAAAAGCACCAAGAGGCCATCACTGAACTATTTGATGGGTAATGAACCAATCACAAAAGCGAGAGAAGAGAAAGATTTAGGATTGCTTGTCCAGAATAGTTTGTCACCTGAAAAACACATTAACAAGATAGTTAGAGAGACATATAAACTCTTGACCAATATAAGAGTAGCATTTCATTACATGAATGAAGAGATAATGAAAAAATTGATAGTGGCCATGATCCGCCCCAGGTTAGAATATGCAGCAGTAGTGTGGTCCCCACACAAAAAGAAAGACATAAACAATATTGAGAGAATACAAAGAACAGCAACTAAGATGGTCCCCAGTCTGGCAGATCTGTCATACAGTGAGAGGCTAGAAAGGCTGGATTTGCCTTCCTTAGAGGAAAGGAGAGAGAGGGGTGACATGATTGCATTGTTCAGGACCATGATGGGAGTAGATGAAATAGATAGAGAAGATCTGTTTGTATGGGATAAGAGAGCAACAAGAGGACACGGACTGAAACTGAAGAAGCCACACTGCTTGAAAGACATCAGGAAATATAGTTTTCCGTATAGATGCATAGACCTGTGGAATAGACTGGGCAAAGAGATCATCCAGTCTAAAACTTAAACTAGTTTAAAGCAAAATTTGACTTACTGAGAAAAGAGACGGGACCCCACGAGCGTAGCTCACTTCCTGTATATCACAATTAGGTAAATACAATTAGGGAAATACACACATACACACACACACACAATGACATTCTGTGTGCTGAATGAAACTCTTTTATGAACTCTGTTGTTCCAAATGAAAATAAGCATAAAGACTTGTAACATTAATATCATGTTCATTAACACCACACTGTCAGGATGGCAATACTGAAACAAACGAACCAGGACTAGGACTAGTGCGTTAGAGCTGCAATGCTCCCACAATATGCTTCATAATATATTTTGAGAGTTCATAACTGGCTGTTTGTTTTTTTCAAAAGAAATGGCTGTCTGTCAGTATGTTAATTTTAATAACTGACATAACTGGAGGAACAAGAACCAGAGTAGCTATCGGGATTGGGGATTTCAGCAGTCACCTTCCCTCTAACAAGTATCCTCCACTGAACACATAATTACTCAACAACATGGGAGATGTTGTATGCTGATGATTTGGTGTTGACTGCAGAGAATGAAAAGGAGGCAGAGGAAAGATTTAAGAAGTGGAGAGATGGTATGGGGTACAAGGGCTTAAGGGTAAATGCAGATAAAACAAAAGTGATGATATCTAGGGTCGGCGGCGGTACAATCGGAGGAGAGGGAGAGTGGCCATGTGCAGTTTGCCACAAGGGTGTGGGAAGTAATTCCATCTTGTGTAGTGTTTGTGATAAATGGGTGCACAAGAGATGTAGTGGTATCAGAGGTAGACTGCAAGATGATGCTGATTTCATGTGTGCGGCATATCGGGGAGAGCAGGTGGAGATTGTTAGGCGTGAGAGGGTTGAACTTGCAGGTGAGTCTCTTGAGTGTGTGGAGGAGTTTCGTTATTTGGGAGACATGTTATGTGCCGGAGGTGGGGCTGGAGTTAGCTCGGTTGCTAGGGTGAGAAGTGGTTGGAAGAAGTTCAGGGAGCTGTTGCCTCTCCTGACATTGAGAGGACTCTCCTTACGTGCTAAGGGGTCTTTGTATGCAGCATGTGTTAGGAGTGTGATGCTGTTTGGTAGTGAGACCTGGGCAGTAAAGGAAGAGGATATTCGCAGGTTTAAACGTACAGAAATGACAATGATTAGGTGGATGTGCAGTGCGTCCCTGCGTGCAAGGCCTGGGGGGGCTGGGTTTACGATGGAAGAGTTGAGAGGTAGGATGGGACTGGAGTGTATTGGTGTTGTGATGAGGAGANTGGGTGCACAAGAGATGTAGTGGTATTAGAGGTAGACTGCGAGATGATGCTGATTTCATGTGTGCGGCGTGTCGGGGAGAGCAGGTGGAGATTGTTAGGCGTGAGAGGGTTGAACTTGCAGGTGAGTCTCTTGAGTGTGTGGAGGAGTTTCGTTATTTGGGAGACATGTTATGTGCCGGAGGTGGGGCTGGAGTTAGCTCGGTTGCTAGGGTGAGAAGTGGTTGGAAGAAGTTCAGGGAGCTGTTGCCTCTCCTGACATTGAGAGGACTCTCCTTACGTGCTAAGGGGTCTTTGTATGCAGCATGTGTTAGGAGTGTGATGCTGTTTGGTAGTGAGACCTGGGCAATAAAGGAAGAGGATATTCGCAGGTTTAAACGTACAGAAATGACAATGATTAGGTGGATGTGCAGTGCGTCCCTGCGTGCAAGGCCTGGGGGGGCTGGGTTTACGATGGAAGAGTTGAGAGTTAGGATGGGACTGGAGTGTATTGGTGTTGTGATGAGGAGAGGTAGGCTGAGGTGGTTTGGACATGTGGAGAGGATGGGAGATGATAATTGGGTACAGAGGGTGAGAGGTGTTAATATTGAGGGAGGGGTAGACCGAGAAAGACATGGGACGAGGTCATTAAGTGTGACTTAAGGGTTAAGGGACTGAGCAGGGAGGCTGCCAGGGATCGAGCAGCGTGGAGAGCTGCCATTAGGTGACCAAGGCCGACGCATGCAAGCATGTTGGAGCCTTCAAAAACAAAAACGAAAAACGAAAACGAATTTACGCAGCCATCACTGTGAGTATGGCTACCCCATGCCTATTACTGAAATGTAGGCTATGCACGTAAATATTGTTTATTGGCTAACGTAATCTGTAAGGTGAGCTGGTAATGTATTGCACTTGTATTTTGACTCGGTATTAAATTGTAGGTAAACATATTATATGCAACATCATTGCTCATTAGCACAAACTGATAATGTGTGTGTGTCTGCTGAGAGGTAGCTGACAAATTGAGAGAGAGAGAGAGTCGAGGTGGTGGAGCAGGCTGCATTTTATCCGTTAACGAGAGACAGGGTATCCTATGTTTGATGTAATTTAAAGTGTATAATTAGTTGTCTACAATAATGAATAAATAAAAAACAAATAGGTTTATTATTATTTAGGGTACAGGATATCATTGACAACTTAATGAATATACTGTTATGGCAAAGAATGTATAACTGTTGGAGTAAACAACATGACCCCACTTCATCCCCCTTCCGTTCACCTGCCAAGCTCCTGCTCACTCCCATACTTTCCCCTTCCCCCTACATCGCGCCATTTGTGGGTGAACTTGCTCACTGTTTCTGAACCACAACTCAACCTGTATCGTGGTTCACACTACAAGATAAGAGAAGAATTATTTTATATAAATCAGACTTTATAAATAACATAGTGCATAGCTCATTATCCTAAAGCATCGCACAATATTTATTAGCCAATATCTCAGCATAATACAATGACCACATAATAATAAAATATGGCTCAGAGGATAAAGCTTGGGGATTAAAAAAATTCTCGGGCATGTACACACACACATACACACGCTGTTGCCACTTTAGCCATATCCCGCGACTAGGCGGTCCAGGTGGAACTCTTGTTGAGTATACCATTATTTTTGATATGCCTATATGTGTTTCGATGTCTAAATATGCTTGAATGACCGGAAGACATTGCCAAATTAAGCATAGGTACTGCTCAATTAAGTTAAGTATAGGTTGGAGGTGGGTATGGATAGGGTCTGGGTGTGGTAAGGGAATATTGTTCAATATCCGGATGTTGCCACTACCTGGACATACCGTTGCCTCAATTATGTCTGGATAATTGAGGGATTACTTTTTTTACCAGTAGACACTCGCTAAATCGAACTAACGGGGGAAGCCTGGTTTGAAAAAGCTGAAAATCCGATAATTCCGTTTTGTTTATAAAGCTCCAGCATACTTGCATGTGTCGTCCTTGGTCACCTATTGATGGCTGTCCATGCAGCTCGATCTCTGGCAGCCTCCCTATTCAGTCTCTGATCCCTGAGGTCACACTTTATGACCTCATCCCAGATCTTTTTTGGTCTGCCTCTTGCAACTTTACTCCCAACATTAACACTTCTCACTTTCTGCACCCAGTTGTCACCCCCATCCTCTCCACATTCCCAAACAATCTCAATCTACCCTATACTTATCTCTGACTGCCTTGGAGAGAGTTTCAGCGTACTTGACCTCGTCCTTACCTCTAATCCTTCTCACGCTGTTAATCTTATCTCTCTGTTGGGCTCATCCGATCACAACCTTATCATCTTAACCATTCTTGTTGCTCTAGAAAGGCCTGTGGACCCTTCCAAGAAGCGGCAGCTGTGGCATTTTGAAGTTGTTGATTGGGGGCCCCCTCAGATAGCAGTTCTTTGATTTTCCCTGGAATGATTATTGTTTCCTTGGCTGAGAACCATCTGGATGTGCCCTGCACATTATGGAGGTTATTCCCTCAGGCATGGAAGCGAACATTTCTTTCTCATATCCTGTGATGAATGCAAAAAAAAAAAACCTTGGTTTAAACACGCCTGTTCTGATGCCGTCCACAACAAGAAGGCCTACAAAAGGTATCAGAGCCACCCTGAATCTCATCTCCTTATGTTTCTGCCCAGAATCATGCTAAGTCTGTTCTTCGCTCTGTTAAAAATAATTTTATTCATATCAAGGGCATCATCTTTTTCAACATGTTGCTCCTAAACTGTTAGGGCTAGGAGGCTGCAATTTACCTCAGTTATTGACCTACATGAGGGATTGTTTGTGTATAAGTTTCATCAAATTCAGTTCATTAGATTTTCATTTAGAGTTTTTTTGTCAAAAATTTTCCAAGCTGTCTATAACAAATTAATAGGCTCCTAAAGTAAGAAATTAATTTGGCTCCTAAAGTAATGCTTTAAATTTGGCTTGCTTTGTGGTAAACTAACCATAAAGAGTTGCTTTGTGGATTCCCTAATACATTTTGTAATATTTGCATTATAAGAATGTCAGTGATGTTTTTTATTTTCATGAAAACCTAAGTTTTGTTTCTTACCAATTTCCTGGATGTTTGGCAAGCTCTGTACACCAAACATGCCATTATACAAACATTCCAATTAGGGAATTTGTAGTAAATTTTATGAGTTTTCCAGTGGTACCATTATTTTTTCTCTAGTTTTATTAGTTTAGGAGTTAATAGAGTTCAAAGGTTAAAAACTTACATTTTCCAAAAAGACTGTCAAAGTTATGAAATGGTTACACTTCCATTGTTCTTCTAGATACTTTCTCTCTCTCTCTCTCTCTTTTTAATGGTTGCATATGATGTTCTAACTTATGAGTTTTGTCAGTACTTGGTCCCCTCTCATTGCTGAGGGTTACGGTTTATGATATTTGCATTGGAAGAATATCAGTGATTCTTTTTATTTCAATGAAAATCTAAGTTTCCTATTTTATCAATTTCCTGGATAGTTGGCAAGCTCTGCAGACGAACCATATCATTATAGTACAAACATTCCTATGACAGAGTTTATAGGAAATTTTATGGGCTTTCCAGTGTTACTTTCACATAGCAAACCAAATTTTATAGATAATTTTGTAATTTTGACAAAACATTTCTAATTAAAAATCCAATGAACCGTATTTGATGAAACTTATACACAGGCAATCCCTTATGTAGGTCAATTACTGATGTAAATTGCAGCCTCCTAGCCCTAATAGTTTAGGAGCAACATGTCAAAAAGACAGTGCAACTTATAAAGGTTTGTACTTGAGTGCTAGATATGGGTGTACAGAAATGCAATTTTAAAACACTTATACTGTACATTTCTGAAGATTATAATACTTTGCACAGAGAAAGAGGAAGGATGCGAGTACTTCCTGGAATTTTCAAAGAATATTAAAAAATTTCAGATTTTTTTCTTCAAAAATAAAGACAGTGTCCTTAAATGCTCTGAACTCTCCAGCTCAGATTCATCCTGGTCCTTCTGGCACCTTACCAAAAACCTTTTATTACAACTTTACCTCATCATCATTCCCTCCGTTTTCCCACTCTGGTGCCTCTGTAGCTATTTCTTCTACCGATAAAGCAGAACTCTTCACTCAGACTTTCTCTTCCAGTTCCACCTTAGACGATTCCGGTGCTGTTCCTCTTTCACTTCCCCCCTCTGACTTTCTCGTGGCTGATGTTAAAATTTCTTCAGTTGATGTATTTTATGCCATCACTGGCCTCAATACAATCAAGGCATATGGGCCTGATGGGGTCCCTAATGTTGTCCTCAAGATCTGTGCTTCTGTGCTTACACCCTTCCTAGGTAAACTGTTTTGCCTTTGTCTGCCAACTTATACGTTTCCTTCTTGCTGGAAGTTTGCTCTCATTCAGCCTGTCCCAAAGAAGGGTGATCATTCTAAGCCCTGTACCTATCACCCAGTTGCCTTAACATCCTGACATTGAACATTGGTTTGTCACAGCTTCATCCAGTCAGTTCTGTTCGAAATCTTGGTGTTTATTTTAATTCAAAGTTAAATTACAAAGAACATATTAATCAGGTTGTCAGAGGATGTAACTTACACATCAGAAATCTGTACTCTGTGAGACAATTCCTGAATAGGCATTGCCTCTTAACATTTGTCCATGCAGTGGTCTTATCTCGTGTTGATTATTGTACTTCACTGTGGATTGGTTTTGCAAATAATATACTAACAAAAGTTCAGTCTGTGTTGAACAGGTCAGCAAAGGCTTATCTTTGGTCTCCCCCCAAGTACCTCAACCACCCCATTCCTAATTGAGCTGCATTTGTTACCAGTAAAGGCTAGAACTGAATTTAAGCTGTGCCTTATTACATTCAAGGTTCTTAAGTTTGGTGAACTGAAGTATCTTGCCAGATTGTTAAAATTTCCATCAACACACTCAGGTGTAATGTTACATAGTGAGGATAATTACTTGCACCGTGAGGCAAGGCATCAGTGGTTCCTTTGGCTGGCATAAACCCAAACTGCTTCTCGTCAGCATTCACTCTTGCTCTGATCATATCTTCTATAACTCTCTCCATTACCTTCATTATCTGGTCCAAAAGTTTTATGCCTCAATAATTTCTTCTTTCCAGGGCATCACCTTTCCACTTCCTGTAATTTCCTGTAATGTAGTTTAGGGCTACTGCCCTAGGTCACGCTGGTGTGCCACCGTCCGTTGGTCATTCTGATCCAATGCAGCAGACTGTTTCCCTCCGAGGTCTGATGATAATGGGACAGCAGCAGCTGGTCCACCACTGTGTGCAGAAACTTGTCCAGCTGTTTCTTGAATGTTTCCAGGGTGACCAAATATTCACGCAATCCCCTTGGTGTACAGTTGAACAGTTGGGGGGCCTGTACAACTGCTATAGAGCCTTCCTTGAGTGTTTGTAGTCTTGTCCATCTTGTTGATATTGGTGGGATAATACACATCAGGCCTCTCCTCCCTCTGTTGGCAGTTTTGATACAGCATTCGTTATCCAGGTTAGGGACAAGTTCATTGATAATTTTTCATATGTATATAATGATGTACCATTCGCGTCTTCGCTCCAGTGAATATAATTTCAGGTGTTCCAGTTATTGCCAGTAATTTGTATTCTGCATTCCAGTCATCCTGGGTGCAAATGTCCGTTGCACTGCTTCTAGTTTTCTGACTTGACCGGTTGGGCTTGGGTTCCAGAGCACAGAACAGTATTCTCGTAGTGGTAATACTGTACCAACATTTTATAGAGCGTTAAAAGTGCAGTTGACTCCGTTGTTCTAAAAGTTCTTAGTATCCACCCTATTGTCTGTCTTGCCTTCGCAGCTGCACTATCTATTTGCTGCTGGAAGTTTCCGGTGTCAATCAGGGTAACTCCAAGATCCCTCACATGACTACTCTGTTTTGTGATGTGACCTTCTGGCATTTTATAGCAGTCGCTGGCTGTATCATCATTGGGATGACGATATCTCAGTAATTCAAATTTTGAACTGTTGAACTGCATGTTGTTGGTTATTGCCCATTCGTAAATATTTTCAAGATCCAATTGTGTCAGTCTTTGGTCATCTTCATCCTTCACAGTGCTCAGTAATCTGTAGTTGGTTTCACCAAGTCTGACGCACTGATTTTGCCACCTGAGGACAAGTGGGTTTGGTAACACTGCGCGATGAACTCGGGCAGTGTTTGGTCAGTTTCCATTGTGTTTGAATGTGCACCAAACTGACTTTGTATTCCAACCAGGGCCCTCATTTATTTGTAAGATACCGGATTATACAAAAACAAATTAAAGCAATGATATCTTTAATGATAAATATGTGCCTTTTAAATTACTAGAGATAAAACTGAACGTCCTTTTTATCTGACTTGATGCCTTCCATGACAACTGACTGACTCCTGTTGTCCAGGAAACAGCGTATCCATTGAAATAGTTTCCCTCTGATTCCGATGTGCCATAACTTCTGTAGTAATATTAGGTGATCCACTTTGTCAAAGGCTTTTGCAAAATTGAGGCAAATGACATCAACGGTGGCTTCATTTTCGAGCATTTGAAGTATGTCCATACGATGTTGTAGTAGCTGTTATAAACACGATCTGCCGTGTCTTAATCCATGTTGCTTGTTGTTGTATAGTGCATTTTTTTCTAGGTGCTTATTAAACTTTTTGATGACCATCCTCTCAAACACTTTAATCACATGTGACTTCAGTGTCACTGGTCGATAATTCTTAATTTCAGTTCTTGGTCACCACCTTTGTAAATTGGTGTGATCAGTTCTTCCTTTAGCGGTGGTGGGATCATGCCTGTATCTAGAGAGGCTCTCCAAAGTATGTAAATAGGTTCATCTATTGTCTTCTTGCACTGTTTCAGTAGAATGGCTGGGACTCCTGTCTGGTCCTGCTGATGCATAGGAGCTGATATTAGAAATAGATTGTTCAGTATCTGTTTTGTTAAACTTTATGTCTTTCAGCTCGAGCTCTGAAACTCTCTGTGATGTTGGATGCCATTCTTCATCAGTCTGGTAACCGTTCTGTCAGCTAAATGTCTACATGTATTGCATACTGAGAGCCTTCGCCAGCTGCTGTGGGTCACTAATCACTGTCCCATTACATCTGAGGGGTCCGATTTTGCTCCTCACTTTGGATTTCGTTCTCACATAGTGGTAAAAATATTTAGGGTTGCAGGATAAATCAGCAACAACCTTCTCTTCCACTGTAATCAGTTCTGTTTCATGTGACTCAACCGGCTTCTCTTCAGTATTAATCAACTGTTGTTTAATTTTGTTTTCATCTCCTCCAAGTGCAATCTTCTTATTCAACTTAATTCTTTTTCTCATCAGAATTTTTCTGTCTCTAGGTATGTTCGTTTTTCTTTGTTGTTTTCTTACCGGCATGAATGATGAACAAATTTGTTACAATTTTGTTATCATATGATCATACGTTTCAGCCATTGTCATATCACGCAGTTCTCAGCTCCAGTCGATAACTCGATCGCGTTATTAATGCTTGCCCAGACTATGTTTTCATTGAAAAAGTTCTGTGCAGAGAATGGTGAACCTTTATTGCCGTGCGTGGGCTTCATTAAATAGTTTTCCAAGGTCGTTTCTATCGCTAGAAGCCTGTGGTCAGACATGGCTGTGTCTTCCGCCCGAATACTATTGGCAATCTCTTCGTTACTGGTAAAGAAGAGATCACGGATATTCCCTCCATGGGTCGTCATGTTAACTGTTTGCTTTAGTATCAGCTTACTGACCAAACTGAACAGGGGGTTAGTTTGCAGTTTGTCAGCTAGTATACTACCGTATATACTTGGTTCAGACCAGTTAACATTTGGCAGGTTAAAATCTCCGTTTACAGCAACAGTGGGTTCTGGGCTCCCTAGCTTTTTGACTTCTGAAGTAATCATTTCTAACACTTCTATAAAGTTTTCTGTCAAGCAGCCTGGGGGACGATATAAAAATAACCAACACTGTTCTCCATTTATGTACAGTAATCACCCTAATATCTAGACGCCCAATAACTGGATACCCCAATGTCCAGACATCGTGGGCTCAGGTGTTCGGAACCCAAAAATGCCAAAAAAATGCAAAATAAAAAAGAAAACAATCTGATTTTATTTTTTACCCAAAAATTTGAATTTGGCTTGCGGCACCAAACAGCTGTGTTTATGTGCGCCTCTTCCATTCCCTAGGCTCCCTTTCCCCTCCCCAGTTCCCACCAAACTACCATCGTGACTAAATGATCGTCGTGATGGCTGCCGCTCATGCTCGTTTTTGTTTAAACAGTTATAGTTCACAGTGCTATTGTTTAAGTGCAGCACAATACTGGATTACTGTTTGTGCTTCAAGAGCATTTTCACCACAGTCAGACCGTTAAAGGTGGGGTAATCTTCATAACAACCACCATGGACATGTTGTAAGTACACTGTCAACTGCCAAATAGTTTGCATATTCACCTCTAAATCCTCATTCTCTGGTTCCATTTCATTTATTTCATGCTTTGTGTCCCATATTTGTGTGCATAGGCTGTGAAAAAGATGATTTTCATAGTGATTTTCATGTCCGGACATGCCTTTGGCTCTGGTACAGTGGATATTGGAGGGATTACTTACAATATAATACACTTCCCTTCACCAGTTGATTCTGATACCATGAGTTTAGTATAAGGGACTATATTTTCTCTGACATAGATTGCCACTCTGCCTTTCTTTCTTCCTTCTCGTCTGTCCATGCGGTATGTTTGGTACCCTTCTATTGCTACTTCAGCATCTCGTATATTCCTTCTCAAGTGTGATTCAGTTATGCATAGTAATATGCAGTTGTATGTCTGGGAAATTTCTCTAAGCATGTTTGTCTTGTATCTATTTTTCTTGGGCAGTAGGTCTTCTGTATTACAGCATATCATTGTGAGTAGTTTCAGACTGGACTCTTCATCTTCCTGGCTGTTTTGGTCATTGCTTTCTACCGTTTTTCTAATGTTATCTTCAGTCAGTGTTGTT
>JAGKTI010000413.1:39107-69164 GCA_018397915.1 Birgus latro
AAACTATTTTATAGGTTTGTAAATGGCAAAATGAAAGTTAAGGACAGTATAATACGACTGAGGGATGGAGATGAAACATACGAAAGAGAGGAAGACTTGTGTGAAATAATGAACAACAAGCTACAGTCAGTTTATGTATTGGAAGACGAATTTAGGGAGCCTGAAATGGAACCCAGGCTGACGAGAATGACCGAAATTACAGTTGACATGGATGAGGTGCTACAGCTGATGAAGGATTTGGATGTGAGAAAAGCAATGGGACCAGATGGTGTGGCTGGATGGATCCTGAAGGAATGTGCCGACCAGTTAGTGTGGCCAGTTTATGTCATTATCAAAACCTCGCTTGAAAATGTACAGTTACCTAAAGATTGGAAAAGAGCAAGTATTGTGCCAATCTTTAAGGGAGGAGATAGGGAGGATCCACTTAATTATAGACCTGTGTCACTTACTAGTATTGTTTGTAAAATCTGTGAGAAAGTTATTAGAAAAAGATGGATAAAGTATTTAGAAGAAAATGAAGTGATAACACCAAGACAGTTTGGTTTTAGGGAAGGAAGATCATGTATTACTAACCTACTAAGTTTCTACAGTAGGGTAACAGATGTCATACAGGAGAGAGAGGGATGGGCAGACTGTGTCTATCTGGATCTTAAGAAAGCATTTGACAGGGTACCCTATAAGAGACTACTGTGGAAGTTGAGGACATTTGGAGGGGTGCATGGGAAACTATTAAAGTGGATGGGAGATTATTTGATAGGAAGGCAGATGAGAACAGTAATAAGAGACAAGGTATCACAATGGAGAAATGTGACTAGTGGAGTACCCCAGGGCTCTGTCCTGGCCCCAGTAATGTTTCTGATATATGTAAATGATTTGCCAGAGGGTTTGAATAGTTACATGAGTATGTTTGCAGATGATGCTAATATTATGAAACATATTAAATGTACTGATAGTTGTAAAGAACTGCAAGAGGACTTGGACAAACTACACAGCTGGAGCCAGACTTGGAAAATGGACTTTAATGCCAAGAAGTGTCATGTATTAGAAATGGGTATAAGTGAAAGAAGACCACACTGGATATATAAAATGGGCAATGAGATAATTAGTAAAAGAAAGGATGAGAAAGACTTGGGAGTGATTATTCGGGATGACTTGTCACCAGAAAAGCATATAAACAAAATTATTGGGGGAACTTATGGATTACTGACCAACATGAGAGTGGCTTTTAATTATATGGATGAAGATATGTTGAGGGAGTTGATAGTGACCATGATAAGACCAAGACTAGAGTATGCGGCGGTGGTATGGTCACCTCATTTGAAGAAGCATATTGATAAACTAGAAAGGGTCCAACGGATGGCAACGAAGATGATACCGTGTTTAAGGGAACTCACCTACGAGGAGAGATTGGAAAAACTGAAGTTACCAACATTGCACGAGAGAAGGGAAAGAGGTGACTTGATCACGATATTTAGAAATGTAAGAGAATTGGAAAGGGTGGATAGAGAGGATCTTTTTGTGTTGGATGATGGAAGAACAAGAGGTCATGGCTTTAAGTTGAGGAAAAGTAGATGTCTTAATGATCTCAAAAGGTTCAGTTTCCCGAACAGAAGCATAAGTATTTGGAATGACTTAGACGAAGAGGTGGTGCAGGCGAAAAACATTCATGTATTTAAAACTAGATTAGATGAATGTAGATATGGAGACGGGACAACACGAGCTTAGCTCAATTCCTGTATACTACAAATAGGTAAATACAAATAGGTAAATACAGTATACATATTTTTTCCTCCTTGCCCAAAGGTTCCCCTAAACACACGATATCACAAAATACACCCTAAAACTATCTCCACGAATACTCGTGGCAAATATCACTCATATTTCATAGAAATCATAACTTTTCAACAAATTTCTGCAAGGTACAGTACCTGTCCACTGATGCCCGTGGTTGCCGGCCGTCCTTACGTCACGTGTACGTCACTCTGGGCACTGACAATATCCCTCCACAAACAGTTGTGACACATATAAATAACATTTCATATACAGCTTAAATTTGCAACAAATGTCTTTGCAATGTACATTACCTGTCCACTGACGTCGGCGGTTGGCTCGCGTCCATACCTCACCTGCACACCTGCCACAAAGGTACCAGAAACCAATGCCACACACCCTAAAATATTACTTCACGAACACTTGTGGAACATTTCAGTCACATTGCACATGAACTCTAAAGTATCTAGATATATCTGAGCGAGGTATGCCACCTGGTCAGTGATGTTGGAGAATAATTAGCGACCTTAGCTCACCTCACGCTAATGTATCGATAACCTATGCCACACACCCTAAAATAATACTTCACGAACACTTGTGGAACATTTTAATCACATTGCACATCAACTCTAAGGTTTCTAGATATATCTGAGCAAGATATACTACCTGTTCAATGATGTAGGGGAATAATTAGCCACCTTAGCTCACCTAATGCAAACGTGTTGCTAACCTATGCCACATACCCTAAAATATTACTTCACGAACACTTGGGGAGTATTTCAGGTACACTTCACACTAATTAAGATGCAAACACATGACTTTTACACTGATTCCACCCCTACCTCCGTAATTATTCCACACCTGACTTAGGTACGTGACGATGTACTTTTGCCTCGAGAGTACAACGCAACAATCTATGGCACACACCAAGCTCGTTCCTGAACACAGGCAGCATGTTTCACATATTTCCACACTAGTTCATATGCATTTATAACAACAGTAACAATTTCCATCCCTAAAAACCACTTCTAATACTCCCTTCCTAACTATGGCATAACAGATAACACTTGCCCCTTTCAAATCAATGCCTGTTATCGTATGTAAAGCTTTTTCCAATAAGCAAGCCACTATATATATTTCACACAAATATACAGTCAAAGCTTCACTTTTTCATACGTATATTTACTCACAGCGCTTGTCCCTGGGGAGGCGGGAGTGGTAGAACCCCACCACAGTGAACCCTTTCTTGCTGGTAGACCTAACGACTGAAAACGAACACCAGTGCTTCTCTAGTTATATATCTATGTTTCACCAACATAATCACATCAAAATATGCTCACAAATAATCTGTTATAACACTGAGTCTAACAGGGGCTTCACCTCAGGCGGGAGGGGGGAGAATTAGTAGGATTTAAAGGGACACACACTCGCGCAACCTCTGCTTGGCTGCTGGTCAGGTACTGCTTTGCCTAGCCACGGACACCCACACCCCTGACAGTGTTGCCAATGTCTTACCTCATGAGAGACGCGCGGCCGCTAGAATGCATCAAAATTTCACACAAATCGGGCCAAAACTTTATTTTTGGTTAATTTTTTTCGCTTTTTCACACGATTTGTCATGTGCATTGGCACATTCCATCACATGAAACGCAGTGCCATTCACGAAAGGGTTAATTGCCATTCTTATTTTCAGTGAAACAGCCTTTACGGCAGTTTTGGCATCTTACGAGCAGTGTTTCGTAAACAACAATTTCATTTCATTTTCATGATCTATCAGTTCTGTTATTTATGGGTTCTTGTCCAGTACTGACCGCGAAATTTGTGAATCTTCAATTATATCCGGTATGTAGGGGATAGATATCTTCAGTTTCAGTTTTCTTTCATTTGATATTTAGTGCTTGTTGGTTAGTTTGTCTGACTTTTTCAGAGCTTCCAGCGCTTGGTTTCTCGCGGTTTCTGTCGGAAATACCAGCTTGGCCGATTTTTCCTGAATTGTTTTCATCGATACAGTTGGGACATTCTTGAGAGCAGATATGATTTCTTCGCTACTCAGAGAACTAGAGTTGTTTTCAGGTTTGATGTGTATAGCATGTTTATTGGGATCCATAGTTGGGAGGATGTCTGTGTAACTTGTATTATAGAACACTTTTGAGTTTCTCACTGGCACTGGTCATTGATTCTTTACCGTGTTATATTGTGGTACTTTGCTAGTGGCTTCAGAGTACAGTTTTGTTCTCGTGTTGTTGTTGTCGTTGATTTTCATTGCGAACGAGGCATCTTCTGATCTTACCTCAGCTAGTGTGGTAATTAGATCATTCATTTGGGGGTCTTTATCGCGCTGCCACTCGGTTTGGTCTTTGTTAGTTACCAGTTCATACCCACCATCCAGGTTCTTGATCCAGTTCATCAAGGCATGATAGTCATCTATCTTCGATTGAATACAGTTTTCACAAACAACCTTTATGTGTGATGTGAAATATTTAATGACCATGTATGACAGTAGGAGTGTGCACTTAACATGGTAGTATTTGGAGCACTGATCTTAATCTAAGTGACGGAGATTGCATATTCCAATGACACTTTTCATATGGTTGTTCAATGTCTGGCTTGGCAACCTTTGCTGCTGAGAGTTTATCAATGCTTCAGTGTTTGGGTTACATGTAAACTTTCACTGAGTCACTAGGGTCATGAATACTGAGCCCAGGTCACAGGAGCAGGAGCCGTCACGTCCGCACTCGACGAGGTCTTGACACACACTCTTCACACTCCTCAGCCAGTCATCTGGGACATCACTTTCATATATAATTGTATTTATCAGATCAGTAACTAACTCCACTCTGTATCTCCTGAGGCCTACAGCGTTTCAACTGCCAACCCAGAAACACCAGTTGCCTTCCCCACCTGCATCCTGCCTACTGCCCTGCTCACAGTAGCAGCAGCAGTCAAAGGCCAAGGGCTAAAAACTGGATCAGGTGACTCCAAACCTTCCCTGTTCCAGTCAGACTCTTCATTCAGCAACCAGTTATAATACTTTCTCCAGGCATCATTAATATCCACACTGTTCACCACTGCCTTTTCTTCATCATTCTTCACACACTGCTCACCTGTGATATCCCTGTTTTTCCTTTTCATCTGATTTGCCACCTTAAATATCATATTCTTCCATTCTACACTACTTAGGTTATCTAGAAAAGTTTCTGAGACTCAGGTCTTGCCCTGTATGGGTATACCTCCTTTCTGCCCCAACACTGGGCAGTCAGGTATTCCTCTTTGTTACCATCCCTTCTCCATCCTCAGAAAAGCCTTATTTTGTCCTAAACTGCAGCTCCTACACCCTCATCCCACAACCATGTTACTTTGTCTTGGGGGGGCCCCTTGTCCCTCCACATACTGAATCAGTAACTCTCAGGAGATTGTTTTTGAGAGCTTTGTACTGTTCATTAATACTTCTGTCAACAGCTCCCTATTCAGCAACCACTCTACTCATCTCACAGTAGAAGGCATCCCTTACTGCTTGGTTTTTCAACTCATATTTTCCTCCTTGGTGAATAGGTCCTCTTCTGCACCACCTGTTCTTAAGCACCATGTCACATATCTTTAATTTGTGTTGCTGCACACACTGTTCGCTCCCTATAACTTTAGCATCCCTCACCATCCTCCTTTCAGTCCTCCTGACCAGGAAATAGTCTATCTGGCTACTATTTTCCTCAGACCTGTATGTAATCATCCTACTCTCTCTTTTCCCAATATATGTGTTGCATACAATGATGTTCATTGCCCACCCAAACTCGAGTATTCTTTCCCCTTCTACATTCCTCATATGTTATGCGCATCTCTCATGTACGGCTTCATAACCTTGAGCTGCTTTAACCACATGACCATTTAAGTCCCCTCCCAAAACTACAATCTCATCATCCCCCGTATCATTTACCACACGTATTAAGTTATCCCAGGATCTGCCTTTTCTTCATCATCCACGCCAGTCTGTGGAGTGTACGCCAGTACAATATAAGTGAAATTGCCAGCCTACCGAACAAAATTTTCACTACTCTAACCTGTCCATTCAGTTATTACAGTCATGACCTGTTCCACCCATTTTTCCTTAACCTACATCACCATATGTACAGTAATCCCTCCAATATCTGATGTAATAGAGCCAAAGGCATGTCCGAATATTGGTTTTGTCCGGATATTGGTCCTGAAGCTCCAGCACTGGTTTTTCACGACCCTAACCTAACCTAACCTAAATCAGAAAACTACCTTCCTACCTCCCTACTGGACACATATAGCACTTATTTAGGTCCCTTTTCACATAAATAATGCACATATAGCATGAATTTAGTGAATTTTAACCAAAAAATGATGATTTAGAGGTGAGTGAGTCATAGGTGCTCAGAACTTGCCAGCATAGTATAAGTAAGTATCTGACATGGAAATCATCTTTTCTCACAATTTATGCACTAAATTATTGGATACAAAGCATCAAATACAGTAAATGATGTAAATTGCTACGAGAAAAATGGTTAGGTTAAGTTAGGTTAGGTTAGGACCGGACATGAAATTCACTGCTTCCACCTTTTTCCTAGCTGGTGCACTTAAGAACCATGCATGAAAGAATTAAATTAAAAGCAGGAAATTATGATTAACATTTAGGGTAATTTTTTAACACATTTACAGCATGATGAAAACAGGTTAGGNTCCTGATGTAATAACCCACTCTATCATCTCAGACTCTGACAGGAAGACCTTGCACCTGACACACCTTTCCACTTGAGAATCACCAGCACTTATCACCAACACTTTCCACAACGTTTTTTTTTTTATAACTGGAATCACATCACTTCACTGCACTGTACATAACAGTAAATTCCCGTGTGGTCTAGTGACGATCATCACACACATGATGAAGAAGGTGAAAAGCAGTATCAAGCACTGTAGGAGGTAGGGTATCACCACAAAAGCAATCAATTTGGCCGCCATTGTCGGAGGTGTTCACGAGGCAGTAGCTGAGTGGGTAATGGCGACCGACAGACAGGCGCCACGAGCGTAAACACAGCCGATTGGCGCGGGCGGGAAATTCAAACTGACGCGGTCCCAAAAAATCAAAAATTTTTCGATTTTTTCCGAATTTTTTGGCATTTTGGGGGTTGGGCAGCCCAGAATATCCGAATAGTGAGTATATCCGAGTATTGGACGTCCGAGTAATGGAGAGATTACTGTATTTTATTTTTGTCAGTTCCAGATTATTTTATTCAGGTAAGGAGAGCACTCAGGTAGCTAAGAGGTTAGTAAAGGCTGTATTGATCCCTTCCAGTTAGAAAAGTCTTGCCCATGCTGAATAAAGTTCTGAAGATAACAAGATTAAAAAATATACATCCTCAGAGTTAAGAGTTGACAGTAATTCATTGTTGAGTTATTTAATGCATTACTGGTAGCTCCTATTGCATTATTGGTAGCTCCTATCTTTTTCATGCCTAGTTCCATGTGATTCAGTGTTAAATTGCTTTGATGTGAAAATTTTTGCATTTATGTTTTTCTACTGTCTCAGCCATGAGTCACAAGCTCATTCACCACTTATAATTACTTTAGTAAAAAGTATTGAAGATTTTACCTGCACACTTCATAGGCATTAAGTGAGAATTGCTTGTGTTGTATGGTATAAAAAACTCCACATTCTGTACTGTACTTTGCTGTTATAGCCATCCCTCTCAAGATGCAATGCAGTAGAGTTTCAGGTACGGCACTCTCCTAAATGAAAGTTCGTTGAGAATCCCCTCCAACATTATTTCCTGTTGTCCGTATTGTTGATGTCTCCCTGAACACAAGGGAATATCTTTCTCTTTCTTTCTGATGCCATTTTGTTGTTTTCATCATATTGCTATCACATACAGCAAAATATTTCATGAACTTGTTCCATTGCCATAGCTAGCAAGGAAGTGTCTCGAAATGAATGGATCTTGAATTTGGCTCTCTTTTGTATTGTTTTTGCTTTTCCTTGGAAGGAACAGTATGCAGGCCTGTGGTCTTTGGTTCCTTCTTCCTTGCATTAAAAAATAAATAAATAAATAAAAACTGATCTTCTATCTATCTATCTATCGCCAGACGCATCAATCCCGAACGGGGTGGCCACAAACAAATCGCCTCCATGTCACTCTGTCCCCTGCCATTTCACTACCACGCTCCCAACTCACACCCCCCTCCCTCATATACCTCTCCACTCCATCCCTCCATCTCATCCTCGGCCTCTCCCTCCCTCTTGCCCCCTCCACCTCACTCACATACACTCTCCTCGTCAATCTTTCACTCTCCATCCTCTCCACATGCCCAAACCACCTTAACGTGTTTCTCCTAACGCTTCCCATCACGTCCTCGACCACACCACAACGTTCCTTCACTTCCCCATTTGTTAGTCTGTCTCTCCATGTGACTCCACATGCTCCTCTCAAATAACTTATTTCCACTGCTCTTACTCTTGTCTTCTGTCCTTCCAACAGGGTCCAAGCTTCACTTCCATATGTCAGAGTTGGTATCACAATACTGTCATGTAACAACTTTTTCACTTCCATGCTCACCTCCGTTTCTTATCACTGCTTTCAACGAACCAGCAACCTTCCTTCCCTGCTGTACCCTTTCGAGCACTTCACCCTCCAGACTACCATCCTTACTCATCACACTGCCCAAGTACTTAAATTCACTCACATTCTCCATTTCCTTCCCATCCAATCTCACTGTACACTCACTGGCTTCACTTCTCTCGAAGACCATCACTTTACTCTTCCCCACATTCACCTTTAGATTCCGTTTCTTACACACTCTCCCAAACTCATCTACCAAGCCTTGCAGCTCCCCTTTGTCTTCACTCAACAACACAGTATCATCTGCAAACAACAGTACAGGGAGTTTCCAAACACTGCCCTCTCTCACTAGGGCCGCTCCAACATCCACTGCCCGACCTTGTATCTCTTTTATAACCCCATCCATATACAGATTGAACAACCATGGAGACATGACACATCCTTGTTTCAATCCAACCTTCAAATGGAAAGATTCACTCAGTTTGCCATCCACATGCACTGCAGCTTTAGCACCCTCATACATACTCTTCACTGCCTTCAACAACTTCCCATCCACTCCATATATTCTTAATACCTTCCACAAACCTTGTCTATCCACCCTGTCATATGCTTTCTCCAGATCCATGAAGGCTGCATACAACTTCTTGCCCTTCTCTAGAAACTTTTCCACTAAGGATCTAAGAATGAATATCTGGTCTACACAACCTCTTCCCTTCCTAAAACCTCCTTGTTTTTCACCAACTAATTCCTCAGTAATTTCCCTAACTCTGTCAATAAGTATCCTACCATATACTTTTCCTATTACACTGAGAAGGCAAATGCCCCTATGATTACCACACACTGCTTTTTCCCCTTTTCCTTTGTACAGAGGAATAATTATACCTGACTTCCAATCCTCCGGGACTCTACCCTCCTCCCAAGCCAATCTGCACACCTTCCACATCCATTTTATTACTATCTCTCCCCCATGCTTCAGCATTTCACCACACACTCTGTCAGTTCCTGGGGCTTTCCCCATTTTAACTTTCTTCATTGCTTCCACCACTTCCATCCTGGTGATTTCTTCCTCTCTTCTCACAACCCTCCTTCTCCCTGCCATTCCCCAGCCACTTATACTTTCATTACTTTCATTCTGTATGTTCAGCAGTTCATTAAAGTGTTCTCTCCATCTGTTTACTTTTTCTCCCTTCTCCACTAGTAATCTACCATTTTTATCTTTCACACCTCCACTGACTGAGTTGGCATCCTGTCTAGCTCTCTTTACCTCCTTCCAGAACATTTTCTTACATTCCTTCCACTTTGCACGCAAATTCCTTCCAAATTCCTCATCCACTCTCTTCTTACTCTCTCTTACTAATCTTTTCACCTCTCTCCTCCTCACTACATATAACTCTCTCGTCCGTCTCTCAGCTTCTTCGTCGCCCCTGTTCCTCATCCACTCATTATATGCTTTCTTCTTTTGTGCCACAGCCTCTCTCACCTCTTCAGTCCACGATGCTGTTCCTTGAACTCCCTTTCGTCTTCTCTTCACCCCACACACCACCTCACACGCTGCACAGATTTCTTCTGTGAATACCTTGCACACACCCTCCACGTCCCCCATCTGCTCCAATCTATATTTACCCAATCACTCCTCCACTTCCCTTCTATATTCAGCCTTTATTCCATCCTCTTGCAACTTTTCTACCCTCCTTGTAACAAATATTTCCTCCTGTCTTTCCCTTCTTCTCTTCCTCCATCTTGTTTGGATTCTGATTCTGGCCACCACCAAGTGGTGGTCAGAAAGTCCACTCCCCCAACCTCTATATACTCTTGCATCCATTATGCATGTTCTCATCCTATCATCCACACACACATAGTCAGTCATTGCCTTCCATTCATTCACTCCCCCGTCCTCTCTTCTCACCACTCGCCATGTATACCTATGGATCATTTTGTGCCTGAAGAGGGTATTAAGGACCACCAACCCCCTCCCAGCACAAATGTCCACTAAAGCACTGCCATTCTCATCCATCTCTGCAGGCACACCCCACTCACCAACCACTCCATCCACCTTCTCATTTCCTACTTTTCCATTCATATCTCCAATCAGAAACACTCTCTCATTCCTTTCAAACTTTTCCAAGCAGGCTTCCACATTTGTCCAAAACTCTTCTCTCACTCTACTTACACGATCTTGCATTGGCGCATACACGCACACAATTGCCCACATTTGTAGTCCAACTTTCACTCTTACCCATACAATCCTTGACCCAACTGATCCATACTCTCTTACATTCTCCATCCACCTGTTGCTCACAACAATACACAGTCCCTCTTTCGCCCTTTCATTCTCACCCACTCCCGCACATATACCCCATCCATATTCCCATTCTCTCACACTCTCACCTCGCCATTTAGTTTCAGTTATTCCACATATATCCACTTTCGCACTCTCAAGCACCTGTATAATCTCTCTCTCTTTCACCTCATCATTCATACCCCTCACATTCCAGGTCGCAATCTTTATCTCGTCCTTGATGGTAAATATTGGGTAATGAGTATGAAAATTTTTAACATTAACTGGTGTATTAATACATAGAATATACAACAGACCCATTGCATTTGAAGGCTGAAGGGCCATGAGATTTATGTACTTTTTAAATTGTTCCGTTATTCAGGAGCTGTGGATAATACCATGCATGTATGAGTGCCTTCAAATATTGAGGTAATGTGTTGCGTAAGGATGGAAGTTTAGAGGCTGGGGTGCTTGAAAGGTTTGTAGCAGGGAAGAAAGGTTGATAGTTCACTGAGAGCAGTGATAATGAATGGAGCGTGCATGGAAATGAATAAAGTAATTGAATGACAGCATTGTGATCCCCTGTCAGACATATGGAACAAGCTTGAACCTAGTCGAAGAACACATGGAAAGAGGGTGAGCAGTTGCAATGAGTCATCCGAGAGGAGCATGTGGTTTTATGTGGAGAGACAGACTGATAAAGGGCAAAGGAAAGAAGCACTGTGGTGTTGATGTGAATATGCTAGAAAAGCATGACTGTAGGAGAAATACTTAGAGATGGTTTGGCCATAAGAGTGGAAACTGAGAGACTACTAGGAGAGTGTGTGTGAGTGAGGTAGAGTCAGGGAGGGGGAGGGAGGAAACTGAGGATGGGATTGAGGGGAAGGATGGAGAGGTATATGAGAGAGGGGATGTGAGTTGGAGAGAGGGAAGCCAAATGGCAGAGGATAGGGTGACATGGATGTGGTTCATTTGTAGTCATCCTTTACGGGACCAAGGTGTTTGTTGATCAACAGATAGATAGATAGATATATAATTGAGCCATATTCATTTAAAGTTAAGAATTGTTGTTTGTAGCCTGTGGTGAAATATCTTTTGTGAATGCTTTTCCCAAAGAATTCCTCAAATGGTACAAAATGAAAAAGACTTTCATTTACTCCTGTGTGTTCTCATACAGTTGCTGGTGTGAGAGTTAGGCCCAAGAGGAGATGTGCTGGGGAAGAGAGTACAGTATTGCATAAGTTATTGTCACACACAACCAGTCAGCAGCAAGACGAAATGCAACCCCCCCCATAAAATGAACCTTCCATTTTTTTTCTCCCTTAAAATGAACCTTATCCTAATATCCACCTTTCCCTTCAAATATTACTGAACTGGACATTTGTGTTGTATTTCATTGTTAAGCCTATTATTTTATCTAAGGATACAGTTATGATTGATTGAGAGTAAGATGACATAATTATTGTATCTCTTAAGCATTGTATATAATTCTCTATAAATGACTTTTACCATTAATAATGGCATCTGGCAATAGATAGATAGATAGAATAGTTTCTCTGTATCAGACATTGTTGATGTCTACCTTAATGACTTCGACAAATTCAGGTTAAGGGTAGTGGTGCATGATGCTTCATTGTACTTACAAAAACTATTCAGAACTGTCTCATACTGTATATTGCTTCTCACATGTGATACAGTACAAGATAGTCAGACCAACCAAAGAAATATCTCTGTGCATTCTGAAAGAAGCAGTGAATGAAATATCTAAGCCATTAGCTGAGCTTTTCAAATCTCTAAGAAATAGTAAGTTGTTGTATGAGTGGAAACTAGCTAATGTAACCCTGGTTTTTAAAAAAGGCAACGAATCGCATCCAGAAAATTATCGATCAATAAGCTTAATGTGATGTGCAAGTTGTTGGGAGCTGTTTTCAGTGATAAGTTTGTTAAGCACATAGAAATAAATAATCTCATCAGAGATTCACAACACGGTTTTCAGAATACAGGTATACCCTGGTTTAACAGTGCAATTGGTTAGGTAAAAACCCATCGTTAGACGGGTTATCATATATCGGGGTAGATTTAACGTGTAAAGTAATGGGATGCATTTTTCTGCCTTGGATTTCCCCGCAACCAAGTCCAAAACCCACCCAAATGAACCCAAAAATAAATTTAAAGCCAATCTAAATGGCCTAACAGCTGTAAAAGAAAGAAACCTAAGCCTGACACGTGTAAATAACTCACTAAAACAAACAAATAAAATTTAAATTCATCAAATATAAGTCTGGAAAAATCAGGCTTAGTAAACTGTACCCCACGATGACAATGTTCACCTCACCTGTGGCTAAAACACATTACTCTAGGTCTAAAAACAGTTTATAAATCAACCTCAACACACAATTTGTCTAAAATATCATCAAAATCGGTAAAAAAAAAAAGTCATAACGCATCGTTAAACTGAGGTTTGGCTATCGATAGGTGGGGTATGGTGGTATTTCTACCCTCATCGTTAAGCCGGGTTATTGCATGTAGGGGTATCGTATATCAAGGTATTACTGTAATCACTCTTGCATTACGAATCTCTTGGATTTTTTTCTATGATATGGAGTATTTGTTTTGTTTTGTTTCGTTTCGTTTTTGAAGGCTCCAACATGCTTGCATGTGTCGGCCTTGGTCACCTAATGGCGGCTCTCCACGCTGCTCGATCTCTGGCAGCCTCCCTATTCAGTCCCTTAACCCTTAAGTCACATTTAATGACCTTGTCCCATGTCTTTCTCAGTCTACCCCTCCCAACCCCTCCCCCAATATTAACACTTCTCACCCTCTGTACCCAATTATCATCCCCCATCCTCTCCACATGTCCAAACCACCTCAGCCTACCTCTCCTCATCACAACACCAATACACTCCAGTCCCATCCTACCTCTCAACTCTTCTATCGTAAACCCAGCCCCCCCAGGCCTTGCATGCAGGGACGCACTGCACATCCACCTAATCATTGTAATTTCTGTACGTTTAAACCTGCGAATATCCTCTTCCTTTACTGCCCAGGTCTCACTACCATACAGCATCACACTCCTAACACATGCTGCATACAAAGACCCCTTAGCACGTAAGGAGAGTCCTCTCAATGTCAGGAGAGGCAACAGCTCCCTGAACTTCTTCCAACCACTTCTCACTCTAGCGTATATATGATGAGCCCATACCCGTTGACACTGTACATCTCGATTTTCAAAAAGCATTTGATAAAGTTCCCCATAAAAGACTACTGCGGAAGTTGAATGCGCATAGGTTCAGGAGCATTGTGCTTGGATGGGTTGATAATTGGCTCACAGAACGTAAACAGAGAGTTGTAATAAATGGTAAAGAATCAGACTGGAAAAATGTTACTAGTAGTGTGCCCCAGGGCACAGTATTGGGTGTTATTCTGTTTTTAATATACATAGATGAGGGTTCATTTTGCGAAGAATCCAGATTTGCTGATTATACCATAGCTGGAAACAGAGAAGACGTATCTTTCTAGAGGCCAGCAGTACTGCGTGACCTCAGTTGACTGTTTAATTGGGCCCAAACCTGGCATATGGACTTTAACCCTTGGATTGCGCAATTACCTTTTTTTTATTCCACCCCGTGGTGTGCAAAAAATGAAAAAAAAAAAATGTTTTTGTTTATTATAAACTTAAACATCCAGGACATCATCTGGTGAAGGGAAAAAAATCTCTCTCTCTCTCTCCATCTTTGCGTAACGCCATGCATAAGTTTGCATAGGGGGATAGTGAATTTTTTTTTTTTTTTTAGTTTTTGTTTATTATAAACTTGAAGATAACCATCCAAGCCATCATCTGTTGGGGAAAAAAATCTCTCCCTCTCTCTCTCTCTTTCTCTCCGTCTTTGCATAGCGCCATGCGTAAGTTTGCATAGGAGTGGAGTAGTTAGCGGTGATGGACGGCCACTGGACAACACGACGCTTCCCAGCTTGAGCTGTGGCTCGCAATCCACGGGTTAATATTAGTTAATGGAGGGTGCTAAGCACTTGAATTATAAATGAAAATGCCAGTTACACTGTGAACAGTATTCAACTTGAAAATGTTAGTCATGAAAAAGTCTTAAAAATTATAATACACCAAGCAGATAGTGTACATAGGCTGTTAAGAAAGCCCACAAATTACAGAAAACCCTTGATGCTCACAGACTTGAAGCTCACAAATTTGATTACTCCCAGATTTTTTACTCTGGTGATAAATAATCATGGATAGTGAAATAAAATGAAAAATATGCGGAGTTTGAATGGCGCGCACTTATGTACTTGGTGGCCGCCAGATGGCAGAGCTTCGCTCAGTCACGAGTAAGCTCGTGCCGAAACTTTGGTTATGTTTGTGCACTGTGCCCCCACTGTCATCTAATTTTCTTCAATAACCAGCAAAAAGGTGGAAGTGCACTGAAGAAGTCCAAAAAGCAAATGAAGGTAATGACTCTTCCCTGGTGCCAATGGAAATGCAGATGACGCACAGTAAACATCAGACATCGATCATAATTCATCGTACTTAGCTATATTTTCAATAATTAATCCTCGTACAGAAAGGTGAATTGAGAACATGTACATTGATGAGAATTGATGGGAATTTATTGACCTTACTGTACTGTATGGCATTTTTAAAATCTTTTATTGTACAATTTATTGTATTTTTCATTATGCATAATCATTTATCATTATCATTAAAGCATCAGAAACCATTTCTTTATCGTGTAGGCATATTTTAAGTGTGGGAGGAGTAACTAATTTGATGCTAGCAGATTTTCCATTCTCGAGGGGGTGTCTGTTCCCTAACCCCAGCAAGCATCAAGGGTTTACTGTTCAGTAATCCCTCAGTTATCCGTTGTTGCAATATCTGGCCCATCGCAGTATCTGGCACTTTTTGCTCTGCTCCGTTAAAACAGTATCCGGTGAAATTTGACAATATCTGGTTCATTAACCAGAAGCACTTGACGGTACTATGCATTTTCCGGTAGTGAGAAGTGTCATCCGGCTCAGAAACGGGACCCAATCAGTGCTCAGTAAAACCCCACAACACGCCATCCAATTACAATGCGTTGTGGGAGTGCCCCACCCGACACGCCAAGTCTACCGTTGCTTTCTCATTCTCTCCTGTGGATGGTGTATAGTGTGGATATATCTTTGCACTCTGAATTTGTGACCCACACAGTGGCTAAATCCCAATGCTGAGGCTTAATCTGTGACCTCCCATGACTCGCTTGTTGTTGTAGTGCTGTGACAAACCTTGTGGCCCCTTAGTATTCCATGCCCTAGTGCCCTGACTACTGTAGTGTATAGTAAGGACATTTATGTGCATTGTGCATTTGTGACCCACATGGTGCCTGCCCCCAGTGCTGTGACATTACCTGTGACCCCATGTTCCTCACTTACAGCTGTAGTGCTGTGACTTCTCTTGTGGCCTCTCAGTGCTCCGTGCATTAGTGCTCTGACTTCTGTACCCTAGTTCTGCATGATGTGGCTTTTGTGATAGTGCTCTGGCTGCTGCCTTTTCCTGTTTGCCTTGTGCATGGTCCTAGTTATTTTCTTAATGGCACCACCATCTGCTAAGAGGTGCCATGTTGCTTTCTCCTTGGAGACAATGATGGAGATAACAGAGAAGATGGAGCAAGGCTGATCTGGCACTGCAACATGCCCTGGACCACATTGTAGGATCTGTGGAGGAACAAGGACTCCATCAACATGTTCTTCCAGGGTGAACATGTCACAGCTGTTTGATGGAATGAGTGCAAGCCATGATATGATGAACTCGATCAGGCCTGTCTGAAGGGGCTCAGACAACAGCATGGCGGTGGCGTGATTATGCATCTCATCAAGCTGAAGGCTGCAACCACCAAGTTCACTGAGCAACTGGGGATCACAGATTTCAAGGCCTCTGAAGGTTGGCTGAGTCAGTTCAAACTTTGACATGGGCTTTCTAATAAGAGTAAGTATGGTGAACTTTGGATGTAGACACAGAAGGAGCAAATGAGTTTTGCACAGAGCTTAAAAACCTGATTGAAGAAGAAGGTCAATGTCTCAGTTAGGTTTAAAATGTTGATGGAACTGATCTCTTCTTCAGGTATGGCCCTAATAATACCTTGGCTGACAAGAAGTCGATACCTGCTTGTAAGAAGAGCAAATTGCGTGTTTCTGCTTTGTATTGTGCCAGTGCAATAGATTTGTATCATCTGAAACCTATTACTGTATAGTGGGACATGCAAAACAGCCATGTTGCCTCCAGGGGTTGATGGATAGTCTTCCAGTGATTTATTTCCACTCACTGAAGGCTCGTTTCACAGCCAAGATCTTCAAAGAGTGGTTCTGCAGTTAAGCTGTGAAGGAGATTATCCATTATCAGACAGAGAATCTTTGTCTTGCCCGTGACCAAGTGGAGGATTTGCTCATTATTGACATTACTTCTGCTCATCCTTCTGAGAAGGAGTTGATTGAAAATGGAGGTTGTATTAGGGTCATGTTCTTACCCCCTACTTCAACCTCCATCTTGCAACTGATGACCTAGGGTATTATTGTGGCAACAAAGCGGTTTTATTATACTGGAAGAGGTTAATGGAAGACATGATGGTTGTGCCCGAGGACGAGAAGGAGGCAGCCCAAGCTGAGGACACTAGGGGAGAGAGGACCTTGGCCAACCTCAAGTGGTATTCCCTCAAGTTTGCAATCTACAGCTGGACCCAGGCTTGGAGGGAACTCTCTGCACTTGTGCTTGAGCATGGTTCGAACAAGCTCCTCAAGGGTGAAGAGGCCATTGCTGACTTCACCAGATTCACAGCTCAGTACTTCATCCGGTGGATGGAAGCTGCAAGAGATCAGGTAACTTAGGACATCATCCATGATTTGCTGGAAGTGGACAAGGGAGACCCTCGGTAGAGTACCAGACACTGTCCAACCAGGAAATCGTTGAGTCTGTGACTGAAGAGGGCAACGAGGATGTGTGGGAGGAGGAAAAGAATGATGACAATGAAGCGGCAGATATCCCGAGGCTCCAGCAAGGCCATGATGCGGTGGACTTCTTTCTTGACTGCTTTGAGCTTCCCAATCACCAGGTCATCCTTACTGATGCTGTGACCACCTGCCTGTGAGTGGTCCTTGAAAATGTAATAAAGCTGCAGTCAAGAAGGATCACCAAGCAGTCCACCATCATGTCATTTTTCCATCTTGTGATTCCTGTCACGCCTTTGCCCCAGCCTTCGACCTCCTAGCATCAGTCTCTGTCGCCACAGCCCTCTACCTCTTCACATTGGCCTCGTTCACCCCAACCAGGCACCATGTTGATCACTGCCTCTTCACTTCGGTCAGCCACAGGTGGTACAGCACCATGGGTGTCACAGCGAGGCACCTCTGCCATGGCACCACCGTCTTAGCCTTCAGCCCCTTCAAGGTCGGAGTCTCCACCAGAATTCTCACCCCAGTCAGAAGCATGTCAAGATCTCCACCTCGCATGCTTTGCCACTCCTTCTCCAGTGCCTTCTCCTGCACCCTTAGCTGAGATAGAACCTGAGGTGGTGGAGCTGAGTTATCTTTGTGGGAGCCATTTGCCACTATGGTGGTACAAATCTAAACTGATGGCTAGGGTGGGGCTCCAACCTGTGTACAGTTTTGCCAAGTTTTCCGTACTCTCTCTCTCTCTCTCTCTCTCTCTCTCTCCTGGGGGATGTGCATCTCCCTGGGGAATTTTGTTTCTTTTATGAGTGACTTATAAACTTGTGCTTTCATTTCTTTATTTTGTTTTTATTATATCTAATTATATTAAAAAAAAAATTATTATTGTTTTACAAATGGTGCCAGATGACCTCGCTGCTTTGGTGCCATGTTTGTTTTCTTTCATTCTGTCATTCTTTCCCTCCCTCCTTCCCTCCATCTCTCTGTGTGGGTCTGTGCCGGTCACGAGGGTTTAATGTATTATTTTTTTTTTACTAAGAAATTGGCATATTTTTATTTATATTCCTGCACATTATCTTATAATCATAATTGTGACATTATTACCCACCCCAGAACTATGGTGAAAGCCAATAAAAGTGACTATTTTTTTAGCAACACTGTAAAGTAATTATGCCACGTTTCTGTATTGCCGTATAAATATTTTATGCATAATAAGTTTTCTCTTCTTTCATATATTATAATACATTAAAATTGTATTCATATGTGTTTATCTTATTTGTGATGCCTTTTACATATATAACAGCCGTTTCACATCGCGAGTTTGGGAAACATAGCAACACTGTACACAGGTTGCTGCCCCACCCTAGCCGCCAGTTTAGATTTGTACCACAATAGACAGCACAGGATTAGTGCACTGTACTGCATGGTATAGTACTGTACCCTCCATCGATGCCAGCACTAGGCGAGTAGGGTATGATTATGATTTTATTATGTATTGTATTACTGTACTGTGTGTACTGTATCAATACTGTACTGTATTTCATGCTGAATTTTAATCTTTGACTTATGGGTAATATTGCAGGAAAGTTTTGAGGATAAAGGGTTGAGACAGATAGCTTAGGGTAATGACACATTATCCGGCTTGATTCTGAATGGATATCTGGTTAGGGGTACCTACACAATTTCCGGCATTCTGCAATATCTGGCGTCGAAGTCGGCTGATTTATGCCAGATAATTGAGAGATTACAGTAATCAGATTTACTGGTAGAGCATTCAAACATAAATCAGAAAATATCATCCTCTATCTATCTGTTTGTCTATTGCCAGATGCCTTAATCCCATATGGGGTGGCCTCAAACAAATTGCCTCCATGTCACTCTGTCCTGCGCCATTTCACTGCCCTGCTCCCAGCTCACACCCTCCTCTCTCATATACCTCTCCACTCCATCCCTCCATCTCATCCTCGGCCTCCCCCTCCCTCTCCCCCCCTCCACCTCACTCACATACACTCTCCATCCTCTCCACATGCTCAAACCACCTTAACGTGTTTCTCCTAACGCTTCCTATCACGTCCACATCCACACCACAACGCTGCTTCACTTCCTCATTTGTCAGTCTGTCTCTCCATGTGACTCCACATGCTCCTCTCAAATAACTCATTTCCACTGCTCTCACTCTTGACTTCTGTCCCTCCAACAGGGTCCAAGCTTCACTTCTATATGTTTGAGTTGGTATCACAATACAGTACTGTCATGTAGCCGCTTTTTCACTTCCATGCTCACTTCCCTGTTTCTTATCACTGCTTTCAAGGAACCAGCAACCTTTCTTCCCTGCTGCACCCTTTCAATCACTTCACCCTCCAGACTTCCATCCTTACTCATCACACTACCCAAGGACTTAAATGCACTCACATTCTCCATATCCTCCCCATCCAATCTCAGTGTACATTCACTGACTTCACTTCTCTCGAAGACCATCACTTTACTCTTCCCTACATTCACCTTTAGATTCCGTTTCTTGTACACTCTCCCAAACTCATCTACCAAGCCTTGCAGCTCCCCTTTGTCTTCACTCAACAACACAGTATCATCTGCAAACAACAGTACTGGGTGTTTTCAAACACTGCCCTCCCTCACTAGGGGCTCTGCAACATCCACTGCCCGACTTGTATCTCTTTTATAACCCCATCCATATACAGATTGAACAACCATGGAGACATAACACATCTTTATTTCAATCCAACCTTCAAAAGGAAAAATTCACTCAGTTTGCCATCCACACGCACTGCAGCCTTAGCATCCTCATATACAACTTCCCATCTACTCCATATATTCTTAATACTTTCCACAATCCTTGTCTATCCACCCTGTCATATGCTTTCTCCAAATCTGTGAAGGCTGCTTACAACTTCTTGCCCTTCTTTAGAAACATTTCCGCTAAGGATCTAAGAATGAATATCTGGTCTTCACAACCTCTTCCCTTCCTAAAACCTCCCTGTTCTTCTCCAACTAATTCCTCTGTTATTTCCCTAACTATGTCAGTAAGTATCCTTATACTTTTCCTGTTACACTACGGAGGCATGCCCCTATGATTACCACACACTTCTTTTTCCCCTTTTCCTTTGTACAGGGGAATAATTATCATACTCACCTTGTATAATTCTCTAGTACACTCACACTTAGAAGATTGTGACCATTTCTGGTCACGGAGAAACTTGAGAGAGTGCAACAGAGGATAACCAAATGATACCTAGATTGAGAAGTAAACCATACAAAGAGTGTTTAGAGGCCTTGAATCTCTTTACCCTAACTAAATGCAGGTTATGAAGAGATTTAATTCAAGTACAGTATTTAAAATATCCAAAGGACACAATAATGGCTAGCAATAAATACGTCACAATTGATCACTCAACGTATGTTAGAGGCGATGGGTATAAAATAATCGGTAAACAATTCCAGTCACATGAAACTAAGCATGTCTTCAATAGAGTTGTAAATACAGTATATGGAACAAATTGCCCTCCAGTGTAGTAGCTGTGATACAGTACCAACCCCTAAAGGTTGCTTGGTTATGTATCTGTCTTCTATCCCCCAGCTTTGTATGTTTACTGCTTAATAACGTATTTCTGTACATGTAAACTTTTTTTTTTTTCTTCAGAGCCCAGATAGTAAAACCCACAGAACAATATTGATAACTATTGTTAACTTAATGTTACTTTCCTTTTCAGGTAGATAATGTAGAATAAGGTTTGCTTTCCCTCTTTCCAATGAAATTTCCATGACAATTTGTGTGTGCTGCATGGTGGTCCTTCTCACTAGTTGCTGCCAGCTTCAGCTGGAGGGTTTGGTGGGTGGGGGGAGTCCTCCTGCTTTTCTGTCCTTGTCCCTAACTGATAGAATAGTTTTGTTAGTTACAACCCTCCCTATACCAAACAGCCATGAAAGGAACAGCTCCTGTTGCTGTTTGCATTCCTTTGATTGCTGTAGAGTTTGTGTACCCTGTTAAAAGAGGGGTAACTCCTCTAGCGGTTTTGGGTTATTACAGGAGAAATAGAACACAGTTGGGAAATCAGACCAGTACTGTGAGGTATCATAGAAGACAGCCAAGATACCAGATCAGTGCTGTGAATGAAAACAGCGAGAATACCTGCACCAGACTCATACTGAGAACAGCCAAGATACCAGACAAAAACTATGAATTGTTATGTAACTCAGGAGTAATGGGATGTTACAAGATTACCCAACCTAACATGTGGGAAGAGGTTTACTGTCTCAGAGTTCTCGCAGTCTGCAGGCAAACCATTGTTTCGAAGTGGTGAGCAGGGTTCCCATCTACTTAGTCAGTGTTAAATTGCAGTGGGTGCCATGGTGGAGAAGACTGTTCCACTGAGAAGAGCAGTTTGGAATCTTCCAACTTTGTTAGAGGGGAATAATAAGTTTTTAGCTATCCCCCCTCCTCCACATCCTCCAGTTGGTGTTCAGCACTAACAGGAAGGAGCCCAGAACTTGAGATACTGGACAACTATGAACAACTTCAAGGAAGTACTGGAGTTTCATCAGCTGCTTAATAACGAAGCAGGTATGAGGAGAAATATTATTGTAAGTTCCTGTTAGTGTGTAAAGTATTGTTGTCATTAATCTTTACAGATAAGGTCAAGTCTAGATTAGGTACCATTCGGCCACTGATGGTAGGAATGTCACCAACTGCAGCAGCCAGACGAGGGTTCCAGGAACAGTACATCACTCTGGGTACTGAAACAAGCTCGTATCCTGCACGTCTAGTCCTTCATAAAAGCTTCACTGAAAATGCAACCATAATTTTGGAAGGTAATGTGTACCATACTGCATTATGATAAGAGAGTTGCTGATTCTTTCTACAGAGCACTTTGTTGATAGGTTCGTGCACATTTGTGTTGTCCTTTTTCTATTTTTAAAGCCATCCCAGCCATTAGAAATTCATATTGTTTATAAAGGCTCCAACATGCATGTATGGGCCTTGGTCACCAAGTGGTGGCTCTTCATGCTGCTCGATCTTTGGCAGCCTCCCCATTCAGTCCCTTATCCCTGAGGTCACAGTTTATGACCTTGTCCCAAGTATTTTTTTTGGTCTTCCTCTTACAACTGTACCCTCGACAGTCACACCCCTCATCTTCCACAACCAATTGTCATCCTTCTTCATTTCAACATGCCCAGACCATTTCAATCTACACCACTTCATCACTACACCAGTATATTCAAGTTTTATTCTTCCTCTCAAGTCTTCAGTCACAGTCCTAGCCCCCACAGGCCTCTCACTCAACGACACACTACACATCCATCTAGTCATTGTCATTTTTGTATGTTTGAGGCTATAAATATCTGCTTCTTTACTGCCTACTCACTACCATACAGCATTACACTCCTAACACCTGCTGCATACAAGGATCCCATAGCATGGAGGGAGAGCCCTCTCAATGCTAGGAGTGGCAACAGTTCCATGAACTTCCTCCAGCCACTCCATACCCTAACCACAGAGCTAGCTCAACCCCACCTCAGCACATAGTATGTCTCCTTAATAACAAAACTCATCCACAAAATCAAGAGACTCACTAGCAAGATCAGTTTTTTCATGCTTATCAGTCTCTACATGCTCTCCCTGACACATCACACACACAGAATCAGCATCATTTCTCAGCCTGTCTCTAATACCACTACATCTCTTGTGCACCCACTTATCACAAGCACTGCACAAGATGACGTTACTTCCCACACCCTTGTGGCAAACTGCACTGCCCACACTCCCTCCCTCTGCTTTGTCAGTGCGACCATCAGCCCCAAGGTACGATCTCCCTTGTTTCCCACTCCATCTTTCCACATCCTAAACTTTTCCCTCACCTCCCTTTCATTCTCTGCACTCAACACCAACACCAAGTCATTAGCATACATCTCCCACAGGAGTCCATTTCAGAAGTCATGTGAGAGAGCTCTGAACTCTTCAACTCGAATTCCTCCCGCTCCTTCTGGCACCTTGCCAGAAACCTTTCTAACAGCATTACTTCATTATCCTTCCCTTCTCTTTTCCACTCTGATGGCTCTGTAGCTATTTCTTCTACTGATAAAGCAGAACTCTTCGCTCTGACTTTCTCCTCCAATTCTACCTTAGATGATTCCGGTGCTGTCCCTCCATCACTTCCCCCCTCTGACTTCCTCATGGCTGACATTAAAATTTCTTTAACTGAAGTAGTTTCTGCCATCACTGGCCTCAGTGCTAATAAGGCATATGGGCCTAATGGGGTTCCCTCCTGTTGTCCTCAAGAATTGTGCTTCTGTGCTTACACCCTGCCTAGGTAAGCTCTTTCATCTTTGTCTGTCAACTTGCACCTTTCCTTCTTGCTGGAAGTTTGCTCTCATTCAGCCTGTCCCAAAGAATGGTGACCATTCCCGACCTTCTGACTGTCACCCAATTGCTTTAACATCTTGTATTTGAAATGTTTTTGAGTCTATTCCAAACATAATGACAACCTTCTTTCTGATCGTCGGTATGGGTTCTGCCAGGGACGCTCCATTGGTGTTCTTTTCACCTACCTTTCAGACTCCTGGTCATCCTCCTTTTGAGACTTTGGAGAAGGCTTTGCCATTGCACTTGACATATCAAAGACTTTTGATTGAGTCTGGCATAAATCTTTAATTTCCAAGCTACCCTCTTACAGTTTGTATTCTTCAATCTGTGCCTTCTTCTCTAGCTTCCTTTCTGGTCATTCAACAGCTGCTGTTGTAGACGGCCACTGTTCTTCTAGAGCTGTCAATAGTGGTGTTCCTCAGGGTTCTGTCCTATTACCAACTCTCTTCCTTTTACTCATCAATAACCTTCTAAGCTGTACAGCTAACTCTGTCCACACATATGCTGATGACGCCACCCTTCATCTTTCCATTCGCTTTCTGCAGCGTCCATCTCAGCAGTTGCTTCAACAAACAAGGGATGAGGCTATGGCACAGTAAATGTTTGACATGGCCCAAATCTCTGATTGGGGTAAAAATAACCTTGTTTTTTTTAATGCATCAAAAACTCAGTTCTTTCATCAATCAACCTGCCAAAATCTTCCACAGGAATACCCTCTGATTTTTAACAATATTCAGCTCAATCCTGCACCATTTTTAAACGTACTTGTGGTTTAATTCTCTCAGGATTTATCTTGGGAAGGACATATTACCTCCCTTGTAAAATCTGCTTCCAGGAGATTAGGTGTGCTAAGCCGACTCAGTTCCATCATTCCCTGTGAATAGTTGTTGACTTTGTACATGGGTTTTATTCACCCCTTTGTAGAGTACAATTCTCATGTGTGGGGAGGCTCCCCACACACAGCTCTTCTCAGCAGGGTAGAGTCAAAGGCTTTTCATCTCATTAACTCTCCTCCTATTACTGGCTTCCTTCAACCTCTGTCTCTTCGTTGCACTGTTGCATTTTTATCTCATTTTCTATCGCTACTTGCCGTGGCTCAGTGGGTTAGGGCGCTCCGCTCTGGCTGTAGGGTCGGAGGGTCGAATCCACCCAAGGGTCATTGGTAGACATCAGGAAGGGCATCCGGTCATAAAATGCTACGCGCTCCAATCCAAAAAGGCTGACGCATGCAAGCATGTTGCAGCCTTCTAAAACGAAACACTTCAGTGGTCGCTTCTCCTCTGAACTGTCTGCTTGCATCCCTCCACCTCTACGACGGGCGCGTAGCACTCATCTAGCAACAAACTCTTGTCCCTTTTCTGTCCAGTTCACTAATGCAAGAGTTAACCACTACTTTCAGTTCTTCATGTATGCAACAGGTCAACTATAGAACTGTTTCCCTCTGTCTGCTTTTCCTACTGCCTACAATCTCTGGTCTTTCAAATGCAATGTGTCCAGGCATCTTGAAATTAATAGATCTTGAATTTGGCTCTCTGTTATCTTGTTTTTGTTTTTTCTTAGAGGGAGCAATTTTCAAGCCCCTGACCTTTGGCTCATCTTCCTTGCATAAAAAAAAGAAATGACAAACAATAAGACACTCAAGACTGAGACTAATGCATGCCATTATTCATGGGAAAACTCATTATTCAATTCTCTATTCATTCTCACCTGGATGTGAGTGCCCACATACACAGCCATAACCACTCAGACTAGCCACTCCTCAGTCCCAAGCTTTCTCAGTGCCCACTTCACCACCTCCCTAGGGACTTTGTCAAAGTCTGTTGCCAAATCAACAAAAACAAAGTACTGTACAGTGATCCCTTGGGCATTGCACATAACTGAAACCACATCTAGTGTATGACAACTGTGGGGTTGTTGGGAAAGAATCTTACTTCCAGTAGGGTTATTCAGTGACAAATTCAAGTTTCTGAATAAATATATTTACTTACTGTATTTACAAAAAGCTACATAAAACTATTCTAATTTAACTGATCATACAACTGTTACATAACCTTCTGTAGTAAACTCATTGTAATATTTTACACTCATTGCCATGCTGTAATAGTTCCTCTTGGACCTGCATGGTGCATCCACAGTCAACCTCGGCGGCTTCGTAGACTTTTTCCTAAGGGTTGCACACACTCCGTCCTTGGGGTTGCACGCACTCCATCCTTGGGGTTGCACACACTGTGTTCTGAGGGCTGCACACGCCACTTCAGCACCAGCTGGTTGGTAAACCACCCATGCACCTGCTGCTTTGGTTCAGACTTCCATTTCACTCATCTATAAACCTCTTCTACTGGTACCCAGTCTTCATTACAACTGGGGTCAACTCATGGTGAAGGGCTGGAACAGAGGCAGGTGCAGCTGAGGACGTAGTAGTGTAAACTGCTGGTTTGACACAGTCAGTAGCTGGTGCTTTTCTACCTCGTCTCATGCCGAGATCCCAACCATATCTCTCTTGACTTTTGAAACTCTGTTTTGAGGGTGCAGAGCTGCTTTGAAATACAAAATTAAGGTTCAGTGTATCAAAGCATCTAGGAAACTCAATTAGTTCAGGTACTTTGTCCACTTGTTATAACAATAACTAAATTGCACAGTAATGAAAGGAGAGGACTTATGGGATTTTTCCTAATTAGTACTGGGCACCCCACATGTAAACCACAGATTTCCCTTTTACAACAATTTTAGTCCCACTAAAGACATACAGTACATCCTTCAACTTTGCGAACTTTAACTTTGCGATTCACCAATTTTGAGAGGTAGTTCCAAAAGTCATGTATTTTTAAACATTTATGAACTTTGCGACCAATCACACACTTTGTGAGGTCGAGTGGTGGGAGAGTCGTCTTCCTGCACTACTTTGCCACCCCGAGTAATGACGTCATGGTTCATTGAGCATACTGAGCCTCCTAGATCAGTGGTCTGCCGCCCCGCCACGTTTGTTTGCACCTGTTTCCAACCAAGGTCACTGACCCTCACAATTTCGTGGTGCTCCTCGCAATATCCCAGCAGTCTAACCTTGCACGAGTGTTATCATGGCACCAACGGGTAAGAAGAACAAGAAAATAATTTTGGAGACCAAACTGAAAACGATTGAAAGGAAAAAAGCAGGTGAAGGTAATTCTGCTATTGGCCAGGAGTTTGGTGTTGGTGAATCGACAGTGAGAATGATTTTAAAGAACAGTGAACAAATCAAGCAAGCAGCGAATAACTATGGAGGTGCTCAATTTGATGGTAGAATGCTGGTGGACAACAAAGAAGTGCTAATAAAAATGGAAAGATATCTTGCTCACTACATTCAAAGAAAGGAAAAGGAAGGGGGGTTTCATTAGATGGGCACCATATAAGGGGGCAGGCAAAGATATTCTATCACACGTGCCTTAAAAAAGCCATTAATCCTCCAACAAAACCTTTCAAGGCATCGAATGGGTGGCTATGCCAGTTCCTCAAAAGGAAGGGGTTTAAACACATCAGGTTCAGTGGCGAGTGAGGCAGTGCTGACTACAAATTGGTCGGCTTCACCCCAAGGTAAGCACTTTTTCCCACTCTTTCTCTCGACTCTACCTCTTAATTTTACGATGATAAATGAAACAAACATGAACTGATGTACTGTACAGTAATATTAATAAGAAAACATCATAGGTAAGAAACATAAAAAAAAAATACATTTACACTGATGTGAAGACTGGCGTGGTTTACGGGACTGGTGGCGGGGCGAGGCTTGGCTACTGTGGCCCCGCGGGCCCTACGTCATCACTATCACTGTCGGCAGATATTTCCACATCTTGCTGTGTTTTTTCTGCCTCTCTCATGAATCCCTCGAAGTCAGAATCGTCACTGGGGTCATCAGAATGAAAAAGGTTAGGGATGCTAGGATCGCTGGCTGCTTGGGGAGGGGTGGCAGGACAGCTGGTCGATGGGGCAGGGTCTCTTAGGGTTCTCTTGAATTTTGTGATTAGAGACTGCTTCCTCTTGTTAACCCCATCTCTGTGGAGGTCAGCATAAAAACGAAGCGGCCGAGAATTAACGATGCATAACCTGGCCAATATTCTCGCCGTCATTGACCAGCTGAAAAAAACCATCGTGAACAACGAATGTGACAATTTAGGGCTCAGCAAGCATGCCACGGTGTTGACAGGGCCCTTCGTTTTTATGCTGACCTCCACAGCGATGGGGTTGACAAGAGGAAGCAGTCTCTAATAACAAAATTAATGAGAACCCCAAGAAACCCTGCCCATCGACCAGCCATCCTGCCACCCCTCCCCAAGCAGCCAGCGATCCTAGCATCCCTAACCTTTTTCATTCTGATGACCCCAGTGACGATTCTAACTTTGAGGGATTCATGAGAGGCAGGAAAAACACAGCAAGATGTGGAAATATCTGCCGACAGTGACAGTGATGACTTAGGCCCCGCGGGGCGACAGTAGCCAAGCCTCGCCCCGCCACCAGTCCCGTACACCAAGCCAATCTTCACATCAGTGTAAATGCATTTTTTTAAATGTTTCTTACCTATGATGTTTTCTCATTAATATCACTGTACAGTACATCAGTTCGCGTTTGTTTCATTTATCATCGTAAAATTAAGAGGTAGAGTCGAGAGAAAGAGTGGGAAAAAGTTCTTACCTTGGGGTGATGTCGACCAATTTGCCTTTATTACATATATTTAATTGTTTGAATTTTGCGAATTTTGATTTTGCGAGGGTTTTTGTCGACCATATTCTCGCAAAATTGGAAGAAGCACTGTACATACATACTATACAAACTGTTATGGTAAGTATCAGAAACACATGTAGGCATAGTTAGGTCATAAGAAAATGAAAAGGGCACAATAAGGAAAAAACATGTACCATATAGAGACCTGTGATGGGCTTGAGTAAAGGGTTCTGAGGCTAGGAAGTGGAGTCAGTGGTCTCCACCACCTGGGAGTAACTCCTTGAGTATAGCCTCATCTTTGAATCCCTTAAAGACTTCAAAAACCACAGATTTTGCACCATCATTATTAGCTGAAACCACTTCTGGTGCACAATAACAATTTTTTTTTTTTCCCACAAAAAAAATGCATGATAACAGCAAGAGTGCAGATTTTCACATAGCAGTGATAACGAAAACCACTATAACTAAGTGCATGATAACCAAGGGATCATTGTACAGCTCCCTTTTCATTCCTGTATGTTTTTCCAGAAACTGTCAGACCATAAGTGGTCCTTTTCCTGGCATAAATCCAAACTGCATCATTTAAATATTCACTCTTTCCCTTATCATACCTTCTAGGACTGTCTGCATTACCTTTATTATCTGGTCAAAAAATTTTATGCCTCTATTAATTTCCTCTTTCTAGAGCATCACCCTTCCCCTTATTCACATTAACATATACACTCTCCAGCCAGTCTCATGAATCATTAAATTTATCAAATCAGTATCTAAACCACTCCTGTATCTCCTGAGGCCTTCGACATTTTGGCAGTCAACCTAGACACACCTGCTGCCTTCCCCAGCTGCATCCTGCCTATTGCCTTGCGCACAGTAGCAGCATCAATCAAAGGCCAAGGGCCAAACACTGGATCTGCTGACACCAAACCTTCCCTGTTCCATTTAGACTCCTCATTCAGCAGCCAGTTTAGTGATCTCTCCAGCCATCTTTATCCCTTAAAAGATGGGCATTGGAATGTTTTGACAAACACTCAGGACGGGCATAATCGGCAGGTGCAATAAGGTGGGGGGTTTGTGGGGGTTGTGTGGTGGTGTGGGGGAGGGGGTGAAAGGGAATGGGGGTGGTGGGGTGGGGGTGGGGAAGGGGTGGGGGTGGTAGTGGGAGGTGGGAGGGTGGGGGTGGGGGAAGGGGGTGGGGGTGGTGGTGGCAGTGGGAGGTGGGAGGGTGGGGTTGGGAGGGGTTTGGGGGGTGGGGGAGAGTAAGGGGTTAGGGTAGGAGGTGGGGGGATGGGGGTGTTGTGGGCCAGGTGGAGTGGTGGTGGGGGGTGGAGGATGGGGGTGAGGGGTGGGGAGGGTTGTGGGGGTGATGGAGGTGGCAGTGGGGGGTGGTTGGGGTGTGTGGGATGGTTGGGGGGATGGGGTGGGTGGGAGGT
>JAGKTI010000413.1:69584-83750 GCA_018397915.1 Birgus latro
GGGGGATGGGGTGGGTGGGAGGTGGTGTGTGGGTGTGGTGGTAGGGGGTGGGATGATCAGATGGGGGTGGTAGTTGCAGTGGGAGGTGGGAGGGTGGGGTTGGGAGGGGTTTGGAGGGTGGGGGAGAGTAAGGGGTTGAGTAGGGGGTGGGGGGTTGGTGGGGAATGGGGGGGTTGTGGGCCAGGTGGAGTGGTGGTGGGGGGATGGGGGTGAGGGGTGGGGGGAGTTGTGGGGGGGATGGGGGTGGCAGTGGGGGGGTGGGGTGTGTGGGATGGTTGGGGGTGGGGGGTGGGAGGTGGTGTGTGGGTGTGGTGGTAGGGGGTGGGAGGGGTGGGATGGGATGGGAGAGGGGGAGTGGGGGGGCATCACCTCATATGTGGACACCCATCTTTTAGCCCTAGTACCCTCAGACAGCATATGCAGATGTCCATCTTCTAGGGGTTAATATCCTCACAGTCCACCCCTACCTTTCCTCCATCATTCATCTTTGATATCCCTGTTTCACTTTTCTGATTTGGTATCTAAAATACCATACTCTTTCATTCAGCACTATTTAGGTTATCCAGTAAAAGTCTCTGTGACAAATTTTGCCCTGTGTACTTCCTTTCTAGCCCAGTGACTGGTAGCCAAGTATTCCTCTCTATTACCACCCCTTTTCCATTCCTGAAAAGTCGTTTTTTTCCTTAACTGTGGCATCTACATCCTCATCTCACCATGTTATCGTATGTCATGAAGGGCCCGTTGTCCATCCATGTCATGAACCAGTAACTCTCAGGAGATTGTTCTTGATAGTTCTGCACTGCCCATTAACTCTTGTGTCTAGAGCTCCCTATGCAACCACTATTCTACTCACATCATTATTAGGCATCTCTTACTGCTTGGTTTTTCAACTTCCTGTATTTTCTTCCTGGGTTCATAGGTCCACTTTTTCACCACCCACTTCTTCAGCACCATGTCACATATCAGTAATATGTGTTGCTGCACACACTCTTCGCTTCCTATAAATTTAGCATCCTTCACTAACCTTCTGTCAGCCCTCCTCACTAGGATATAGTCAATCTGGTCACTATTACTCCTAGACTCGTGTAATCAGCCCGCTGACTTCCTAAAATGCATGTTGCACACAGTCATCTTCACTGCCCCCCTAGATTTGAGTATCCTTTTCCCTTCCATGTTCCTCGTACCATATGCCCATCCTCCATGCACCCCTTCATGTCCTTGAACTGCTTCACCCACATGACCATTTAAACTCCTACCTAGAACTACAATATCATCATCCCCCATTCCACCAGCTACACATTTCAAGGCATCCTAGAATTTATCTTTTTCATCATCCAAGCCAACCTGTGAAGTTTATGCCAGTATATCTGAAATCATGAATTTACCAAACAGTATTTTCACTGCTATAATCCTTTCATTTACTGTCATTGCATTCATAACACATTCCACCTATTTCTCGTCTACCAGCACACCCACACTACCATATCCATCCACACTTCCCTGCCAAAATAGCATATACATTTACCTTCAGTCCTCAGCAATTATTCTAGTTGACTCTCTCCTGAACCTGACTTCCGGTAGGCAGCAGATATCCACTCTCCTTCTACTCAGTCTCCACCACTCCCCCCATCCCCCCACCCCAGCCTACAAAGTACCCGTATACTATGATGCCATTCAGAACCCCTGAGGTGATTTGGTTTCTGCAGGCTTGCTTTTGCCTCTCATTTTTGTCATGTCAGATAAATAAAGGAGGCAGACACAGTTCCTACCCACCCACACAGTCCCAAGTCCGAGCAGGGTATCAGGGGCTCATAGCATTGGTCTAGGGGCACCCTGCCTGGACAGCTACAGGAAAACCTCTAAGCGTGCATTGGCATTGTAACTGCTCTGTCACTATGTGCTCAGTGATAGAGCAACCTCCTGGGGCTACTCCCAGGTTTGTGTCCTTCTCTGTTGGATGGAAGTGTTTGCTTGGAGACCACAGTGCCCTGTACCCTCTACCACAGTGCCCTGTACCCTCTGGCACAGATCCAAACCCCATCCCATCCTGGTCCCAAAACTGTGCTGATGGAGCCTACTCCATGCCTCCCCTCATGTCTGCCACTAGGTAGCAGGGGCAAAGTTTTTTGGCTGCATACCCTTCCTTGTGATATAATAAGGTACATTGTGTGGTAGGTAAACTGCATGTAGAGTAATGTTTAAGATAGTTAAAGAAAAGTGTTTAGGAGAGTATGCTGACTTACACTCTGTGTTAGTCATATTGAAAAAGGTCAGAAAGGGAGATTGTCAGGGCATCCTGAATGCTAGCAAAACATGAGCCTCAACTCTCCCTGTCACCAGCATTTCCATCCTCCTAGGAAGTGCTGTCCTGATTGGTTGGTGTTACAGCCCACTCCCTATATACAGCCTACTCCATGTATGGCACAGCCCACTCCTTATAAGTAAATATTGTATGGGGATATTTGATTAGAATATTGTTATTAGATCGGCATGATGATGTTCATTATTTATTAACCTTCCTGTTTGTATATGTCATGAGAGGCCTGGTGTAGTAAGTTCCTGATATGTTGCCTTTTCTGACTTTCCTTTTTTCTATTAAATCCACACCTAATTGCAGAAACCTTGTCTGTTACAGATCCAATTCTGTCTGTAAAGCCAATTACCATTGCCTTAGTTTATTGTGCATGATGATATTGCTGAGAAGAGAGAAAAAGTGAGCAGATGGAGAGAATACTTTAAGGAATTGTGGAACATAGAGAATGAAAGTAATGCGAGTATAAGTGACTGGGGAATGGCTGGGAGAAAGAGGGATGTGAGATGAGGGAAAGAAATCAGTAGGATGGAAGTTGTGGAAGTAATGAAGAAAGTTAAAATGGGGAAAGCCCCAGGAATTGGTGGAGTGTGTGGTGAAATGCTGAAGCATGGGGGAGAGACAGTAGTAGAATGGATGTGGAAGATTTGCAGATTGGCCTGGGAGGAAGACAGAGTCCTGGACGATTGGAAGTAAGGTATAATTATTTCCCTGTACAAAGGAAAAGAGGAAAAAGATGTGTGTGGTAATCTCAGGGGCATTTGTCTTCTTAGATCTTTAGTGAAAAAGTCTCTAGAGAAAGGAAAAAAGTTGTATGTGCCTTCATGGATTTGGAGAAAGCATATGATAGGGTGGATAGACAAGGATTGCGGAAAGTATTAAGAATATATGGAGTAGATGGGAAGTTGTTGAAGGCTGTGAAGGGTATGTATTAGGGTGCTAAGGCTGCAGTGTGTGTGGCTAATGAACTGAGTGCATTTTTCTATTTGAAGGTGGATTGAAACAAGGATGTGTCATGTCTCCATGGTTGTTCAGTCTGTATATGGTTGAGGTTATAAAAGAGATACAAAGTAAGCAAGTGGATGTTGGAGCAGCCCTAATGAGAGAGGGCAGTGTTTGGAAACTCCCTGTCTTGTTGTTTGCAGATGATACTGTGTTGTTAAGTGAAGATGAAGGCTTGGTGGATGAGTTTGGGAGAGTGTGTAAGAAACGGAATCTGAAGAGTAAAGTGATGGGCTTCGAGAGAAGTGAAGTCAGTGAATGTCAGGGTTCGCACTGTTTAAATCAAATTGGTTTAATCATGTGATTAAATCATTGATTTTTGTGGGAAAAAAAATAAATCATGATTTTTTTTTTTTGGCACTGTTTAAATCAAATTGGTTTAATCATGTGATTAAATCATTGATTTTTGTGGGAAAAAAAATAAATCATGATTTTTTTTTTTTTTTTTTTTTTAGGTGGGGGCACTCACCATCCACTCACTTGATGTAGTGCTGCTCTCAGGTGTCTACCCTTTCCTCTTCTCCCTCCATTCCTTCCTTCCTCTTCTGTCTTTCTGCACTTCATTCTCTCCTCGTCCTTCTGCCTATGGGTGACTTTACACTCTCGTTTGACTTTCTTTCCTTCATTCTTTTCTCTTCTATCTGCCTATGGGTGACTCTACACTGAGTGACAAGCCGAATGGTTTCCTGTACACCAGGAAACCATTTACTGTGCTGGGTGGTAACCACATAACCAAATTATGGTGCCTGGTGGTTTAGTGGGTAACTACGGCACTCCAATTGGATTGAGCTGGTGAAGGTTTATATCCAAGGGATGGTTGGGGTGTATTGCTCACGTGATGCCACTCAGGGATGAGTGAGGCTGGTCACTCTCATCTTAAATATCAGGACCAACTTGCCTAGCCATGGGCTTCTCTGCTTCTCATGGGGCAACATAGGTTTGGATGGTGGATGGATGGATATTTTTTTTTATTTATCTAAAAGTTAACAAAAATAAAAATCTGAAGGCTTATAAAAGTTGTGTATAACCCTGTTTTGGCATTCATTTATTCAGATACTTAAGCATTAAATTACCAGATTTTGGAGAATGGTGCCATTAGAAATTGCCCCATTGTATGACAGAAAAAATGTTTTTACATTTGTGTAACTACAGTATGTATTGAAATTATTTGTACATCTGAAATAATGAGCCATAAATCTAAAACCAAAGCCATAAGACTAGGTAGGCTGTTCTTGGTCACTTAAGGCCATGTCATAATATTATCAGCTTAAGATTTTTCTTTGTGCTAATATATTCAGCTTTGGAATACGTTGTCTTGATTACCACTAGCAACTCAGCCTTAACCAGTAGTGTACAGACAGGACTTGAACAGGTATCTGGATTCTGGGCAGTGGCTTTCAGCCTGAACCATCAGTGGATAGACAGGGCATGAAGTTAACAGCATTCAGTATACTGCCTTTGAAATATTAGCTATATAATAAACAGAAATATCAAAGAAATAAAAAAAGTCAAATAAATCAAATAAATAAAAAATCAGGTTTTTATTTAGAAAAAAAAAAAAATCACCAACCCTGGTGAATGTGCAGTGAGATTGGATGAGGAGGAAATGGAAAATGTGTGTGTGTTAAGTACTTGAGTAGTGTTATGAGTAAGGATGAAAGTTTAGAGGGTGAAATGCTTGAAAGGGTACAACAAGGAAGAAAGGTTACTGGTTCCTTGAAATCAGTGATAAGAAACAGGGAATTGAGCATGGAACTGAAAAAGCTGCATTGTTATACCAACTCTAACACATGGAAGTGAAGCTTGGACCTTATTGGAGGGACAGAAGTCAAGAGTGAGTGCAGTGGATATGAGTTATTTGAGAGGAGCATGTGGAGTCACATGGAGAGACAGACTAACAAATAAGGAAGTGAAGGAGCGTTATGGTGTGGATGTGGATGTGATAGGAAGCATTAGGAGAAACACATTGAGGTGGTTTGACCATGTCTAGAGGGAAAGCATTAGGAGAAACACATTGAGGTGGTTTGGCCATGTGGAGTGGGGAAGCATTAGGAGAAACACATTAAGGTGGTTTGGCCATGTGAAGAGGATGGAGAGTGAGAGACTGATGAGGAGAGTATATGTGATTGAGGTGGGAGAGGGAGGGGGAGGCCAAGAATGAGATGGAAGAATGGAGTGGAGAAGTATATGAGAGAGGGGGGTGTGAGCTAGGAGCAGGGCAATGAAATGAGGGGAGACAAGGTGACATGGAGCCAATTTGTTTGTGGCCACCCCTTACGGGATTGAGGCGTCTGGCAATGGATAGATAGATGTTGTTAGAAATCAGAGATGTGTTCCAAAATACTACAACTTTTCCCATTCAGCTAACACAGCTAATTGGATGAAAATAGCCCATCATTTTTATACATAGTGGTGTAATTACCTGCGGCGATTGCCAGCAAATCGGTGAGTGGCCAGCATTCTTTTTCTTCTTGTGCTTCTGGTGGATTTGTTAAAAGGAGGCTGTGAGACTGGGATGAGGGTTAGAATGATGAGGAAGGTTCTTGAAACTCCGAGTAAGACGTGGAAGTATAATTAGTGGAATATTACAGGCTGACAAACTGGACACAACAGGCTGGCGTGCGGCCGGAAGGAAGTCCCGTGCTGAACTGATAGGCGGGACAAAGTTGCCAGATACATAATTAATGGGACTTAACATACTTGGTAGGCACTGTCGGTAATACATTGTAAATACAGACATGTGATATGTTATAAAGTAAATGAGGACCTTGTACGTGGACAGACTATATAATACGTGGTTGCATAGCTTATTCAGTTCATGGAATCACGTATCTCACAGAGGCCTTTGGAGAAGAGTGTCAAAGACGTTGATCAAAGGGGAAAGCCACAAAATCCTCACACAGGCAAAAGTGGACCCAGTGACTTAACACTCTCCATATAGTGAGCTGTTTGAAGGTGAAGGACCGAGTAAGTGGGCACGTGCCAGTGAGTGTCAAACTGTTTGAAACAAAAGCCTCACTGCAGGTCCCAGAACACATCTGCTGTTGTTTTCATATTATAATTTTCTGTTTGCCAAGTGACAAAGGCTTTATTTGCCTATGAGTGTAAGTAAGACGTAATAACATTTTAAAATATGTAGGTATAGTACACTTTTAATTTTATACTTCTTTAAAATAAAAATCCATATAAAAAAGCTAAAGGAACTGTGATATTTCAATGTAGTTTAACATATTAACCCTCTCAGGAAACCTGGCCCGCACACCCCTTCTCCCCCTCCCGGTTTCAGCCCAGCCAGCTACTTCTCTCACGCTGAAAGTACGGTTTATACTTTCTGTTTCAGAACAGGCCCTAATACAGATATCAGTTATTCTTTTGTTGTTTTGGAAAGCCTAAAGGTGTAGCTTTCTTTTGTTCCTGGACTATAAATTTGTAGACTTATAAATTTATGTAGAAATAAGCATGTGAATACTACAGTGGGTACCCAAGTTTATCTATCTATCTATCTATTGCCAGACGCCTCAATCTCGCACGGGGTGGCCACAAACAAATCACCTCCATGTCGCTCTGTCCCCTGCCATTTCACTACCCCGCTCCCAACTCACATCCCCCTCTCTCATATACCTCTCCACTCCATCCCTCCATCTCATCCTCGGTCTCCCCCTCCCTCTCCCCCTCCCTCTCCCCCCCTCCACCTCACTCACATACACTCTCCTTGTCAGTCTTTCACTCTTCATACTCTCCACATGCCCAAACCACCTTAACATGTTTCTCCTAACGCTTCCTATCACGTCCCCACATCCACACCACAACGCTCCTTCACTTCCTCATTTGTTAGTTGGTCTCTCCATGTGACTCCACATGCTCCTCTCATATAACTCATTTCCACTGCTCTTACTCTTGACTTCTGTCCTTCCAACAGGGTCCAAGCTTCACTTCCATATGTTAGAGTTGGTATCACAATACTGTCATGTAACAACTTTTTCACTTCCATGCTCACTTTCCTGTTTCTTATCACTGCTTTCAACGAACCAGCAACCTTCCTTCCCTGCTGCACCCTTTCAAGCACTTCACCCTCCAGACTTCCATCCTTACTCATCACACTACCCAAGTACTTAAATGCACTCACATTCTCCATATCCTCCCCATCCTATCTCACTGTACATTCACTGGCTTCACTTCTCTCGAAGACCATCACTTTACTCTTCCCCACATTTACCTTTAGATTCCGTTTCTTACACACTCTCCCAAACTCATCTACCAAGCCTTGCAGCTCCCCTTCATCTTCACTCAACAACACAGTATCATCTGCAAACAACAGTACAGGGAGTTTCCAAACACTGCCCTCTCTCACTAGGGCTGCCCCAACATCCACTGCCCGACCTTGTATCTCTTTTATAATCCCATCCATGTACAGATTGAACAACCATGGAGACATGTCACATCCTTGTTTCAATCCAACCTTCAAATGGAAAGATTCACTCAGTTTGCCATCCACAAGCACTGCAGCCTTTTCACCCTCATACATACTCTTCACTGCCTTCAACAACTTTCCATCCACTCCATATATTCTTAATACTTTCCGCAATCCTTGTCTATCCACCCTATCATATGCTTTCTCCAAATCCATGAAGGCTGCATACAACTTCTTTCCTTTCTCTAGAAACTTTTCCACTAAAGATCTAAGAATGATTATCTGGTCTATACAAGTTTAGCATTTGCTTTATTCTGGCCGTACCGTGCCAAACTCGATTATTGCTGAACTTGCGATATATGTTTACATGTAAATAGCTGTGTTCCTTCTGACTCACAGCAGTATCCACTCATATTTACCTCTTAGTCCAAGTTATTCTCTCATGTAAAACTATAAGCAGTCTGCTGCACAATACAGTATAATTTTAGCAAGGTTTAGACTCGATAAAAGCCATTTGTACGTCCTTCTGCCTACAGGTGACTTTACACTCCCTTTTCCATTTTTCTTTCCTCCATTCTTTCCTCTTACTTCTGCCTATGGATGACTTTATACTGAGTGACAAGCCAAATGGTTTCCTGTACACCTGGGAACCATTTACTGTGCTGGGTAGTAACCATATAACCAAATTATGGCACCTGGTGGTTTAGTGGGTAATTTTGACACTCCAGTCAGATTGAGCCGGTGAAGGTTTATATCCAAGGGGTGGTTGGGATTTATTGCTCATGTTATGCCACTCAGGGATGAGTGAGGCTAGGCACTCTCATATATGTCCGGACCTACTTGCCTTGCTCCGGGCTCCTACGCTCCTCATGGGGCAACGTAGGATTGGATCATGATGGATGGATGGATGTAAAAGACACAAGATGATATTTTCATTCATGAAAAGCATCATGGCCACCATCCTTTTTCACTTCACCAGTTTCCTCTAACTCATGGCAATATCCCATTTGCCTCTTACCTTTCTCAGCTGCCACAGTAAATAATTTATTGCATAACACAGATAAATTTAAGCAAGGCTTGGACACAATAAAACACATAAGTAATAAAAAATATACTGGTATGTATTTTCTTGCAAAGTCGATGGTATCCATTCAGACTCTCTTAACTTATCCGACTCGGTGCAGCTAAATACCTAATCAGCACTTTCAGTAAGAAAATATTTTAATTTTATATCACCACAGAGGTTCATACACACCTAATTATTTGATATCCGGTCAGAAAATTTTGCTTAATATAGCTTGATTAAAAAATTAGGTTTCAGAGCTAAAATGCGCCAGTGTTGGCAGATATTTCCCTTTCAGATCATCAGCACGCCTTGACAGACCAGTATTTTGCATAAATATTCATTCTGAGTACAAATAAATGTATTTGCATTGTAAATCAATATTTATACAAAACAAAGGTCTGTCAAGGCAAGTTGTCAAGGTAGAGGCAAAACACTTTCCTAACTTTAGCAAATTTTTGCTCTGAATCCTGATTTTCTCTTAATAATTAAATTAAACACAAATTTTTGACCGAATTTCAGATAATTAGGTGTGCATACCTATGTGGTGATAAAAATTAAAATATTTTCCAATTAAAATTGCTAATTCGGTCCAAGATTGATATCACATTCGGTGATTGCGTGTTTGTATCTCGGTCAGCTGATGAATGGTTGACTCACCTTGTGGTGTTTCATTCCTTGTTCATTCCCCTCTTTTTCCTCAGCTTTCTGATCTTCTATCATATCCTCCACATTCTTGTCAACAACTGTCTGACCAACCATTCTTAGGACTGCAGCTAGCAAAATACTGCTGAACTCGAGAGGAGTGTCTGTAAATGATGAGAGGGGAATATTTTAGCAGTCTCCACTAAACTTGCTATTCGCCAAATTCGCATTGCGCTGAACTTGGGTACCCACTGTTTATTGCATTCATTCACAAAGAAATTTGAACTTTTTGAGGAAGTTAAATTTCATTATATTAAATACAGTCCCTCTTATGTTTGACACCAAAATAATATAAACATATTATTAAGCAGTCTTTGAGTAATTAATACACTAAACCCTTCATAAGCCGAACTGTATGGGGCTCTACCCTGGTTCGAATTGCCGAATTTTCCGTCTTACCAAATTTTCATCCCCCAAAATTGCTAAATTACTGAATTTTCACCCCCCAAAATTGCTAAGACAATACCTATTACTTGTCCTTTCAACACTAAGTTAAAAAAGCATATATAAATAAATAAGTTATGACAAAAAACAATTTAGTGCATTTAATGTAACTTTAACCCCATCAGTGCTGGGTGTATTTTCATTTTGTTCTTGCTGCCACCAGACAATTTTAGTCAGTGTAGGATGGATCTGTGGAAGTGCACGGGGTTGATACAGCCTTCGTTAGCCCTTTCAGTATGTGAGTCCAGTACTGAGTGCCATAAAATCGGCTGGAGGAAGCGTAAATAAAGTAGAAATAGACGTCACAGTACTGAAGTGGTTAATTGGTAGAAAATAATTCACAGAGGCAGTACAGACCGTCAGCAGCGTGTGTTGGAGATGGATTTTCACCCCCCCAAATTGCAAAAACAATACTTATTACTTGTCTTCTTAACACTAAAGTAAAGGAGCATATACAGTGTATAAATCAATAAAGAAAGACAAAAAAGAAAGAATTCAGTGCACATAATTTGCCTTTCGTTAGAGGCAGTAGATTCGTCAGCAGTTTGTTTTGTTTTGGAGACGGAGGTGGTGGAGGTGGTTGAGTTCACACTTTAACGTAAATTCTAAACAGTACCCAGTATTTATTTCACTCTATATTAACCCTTTCGCGCACGGTACCGCGATTCGCGTTACATATGATGGGTTGTGCCCACGCACACGGTCGCAAATCGCGTTTTAAAGCGAAAATAATTAACCAAAAATAAAGTTTTTGGCCGATTTGCATAAAATTTGGGTGCATTCTAGCAGCTGCGTGTCTCTTCCGAGGCAAGACATTGGCCACACTGTCAGGGGTGTAGGGGGGGTGTCCGGAGCTAGGCAGAGCAGTATCTGACAAGCAGGCAAGCCGTGAGGTCGCGCGAGTGTGTGTCCCTTTAAATCTTACTAATTCTCCCTCCTCCCGCCCGAGGCAAAGCCCCTGTTAGACTCAGTGTTATAATAGATTATTTGTGAGCATATTTTGACATGATTATGTTGGTGGAACATAGATATATAACTAGAGAAGCACTGGTGTTCGTTATCAGCCGTTAGGCCTACCAGCGATAAAGGGTTCACTGTGGCGGGGTTACACCACTCTTGCCTCCCTCACACCTCCTGACAGACGAACGCTGTGTTAAATATACGTATGAAAAAGTGAAGCCTTGACTGTATATTTGTGTGAAATATATATAGTGGCTTGCTTATTGGAAAAATACACGTAAGAGCCTTTACATACGGTAATAGTCATTGACTTGAAAGGGGCAAGTGTTATCTGTTATGCCATAGTCGGGAAGGGAGTATTAGAGGTGGTTTTTAGGAACGGAATTTGTTACTTTTGTTATAAATGCATATGAACTGGTGTGAAAATACGTGAAACATGCTGCCTGTGTTCAGGAACGAGCTTGGTGTGTGCCATAGATTGAGTTGCGTTGTACTCTCTCGAGATCGTCACACACACACACACACACACACAGTCAGACCTACACACACACACACACACACACACACACACAGTCACACCTACACACACACACACACACACACACAGACAATTTAATTGTGTGCTCCTTGGAAGAGGGGAAAGTGCCTCGGGAATGGAAGAGGGCAAATGTGGTGCCAATCTATAAGGGAGGAAACAAGGAAGAACCCCTGAATTATAGACCAGTGTCCCTAACCAGCATGGTTGCGAAATTGTGTGAGAGAATCCTGAAAGATAGATGGATAAAATATCTGGAAGAGATGAATATTTTGACTGAAAGTCAGTTTGGATTCAGAAGTGGAATGTCATGTGTTTCCAACTTGTTGAGCTTCTACTCAAGGGCGATTGACGTGCTACAGGAGAGAGACGGTTGGGTGGATTGTGTGTACTTAGATCTGGAGAAGGCCTTCGACAAAGTACCCCACAAGAGACTATTATGGAAATTAGAGCATATAGGAGGACTGAAGGGAAGCCTCCTGGAATGGATGAGAGACTTTTTGAGTGACAGACAAATGAGGACAGTAATAAAGGACAGGACATCTGGATGGAGGGAAGTAACAAGTGGTGTCCCACAGGGCTCGGTGTTGGCACCAGTAATGTTCTTGATTTATGTAAATGATATGGTAGATGGAGTGAACAGCTACGCAAGCCTGTTTGCTGATGATGCAAAGATCTTGAGAAAGGTAGAGGTTGAAGAGGACTGTAAAATGCTACAGGAGGATCTGGATAGGATATATGATTGGAGCCGGATGTGGGAAATGAAATTCAATGCAAAAAAATGTAAAATATTGGAAATGGGTAAAAGTACCAAGAGGCCATCATTGAATTATTTGATGGGTAATGAACCAATTAGAAAAGCGAGAGAAGAGAAAGATTTGGGAGTGCTGGTCCAGGATAGTTTGTCACCTGAAAAGCACATAAATAAGATAGTGAGAGAGACATATAAACTCTTGACCAATATAAGAGTGGCATTTCATTACATGGATGAGGAGATGATAAAAAAATTGATAGTGGCCATGATCCGGCCCAGGTTAGAATATGCAGCAGTAGTGTGGTCCCCACACAAAAAGAAAGATATAACCAAGATTGAGAGAATACAAAGAACAGCAACCAAGATGGTCCCTAGTCTGGCAGATTTGCCATACAGAGAGAGGCTGGAAAGGCTGGATTTGCCCTCCTTAGAGGAAAGGAGAGAGAGGGGTGACATGATTGCAGTGTTCAGGACCATGATAGGAGTAGATAAAATTGACAGAGAAAATCTGTTTGTGTGGGATGAGAGAGCAACAAGAGGACACGGAATGAAACTAAAGAAGCCAAGCTGCTCGAAGGACATCAAGAAATATAGTTTTCCGTATAGATGTATAGACCTGTGGAATAGCCTGGACAAAGAGATCGTCCAGTCTAAAAACTTAAATGAGTTTAAGGCAAAATTTGACTTATTGAGAAATAGAGACGGGACCCCACGAGCGTAGCTCATTTCCTGTATATCACAATTAGGTAAATTAGGTAAATACACACTACATAACTCCTCTTCTTCAACCCCCACAAGGTCCTGCCAGCAACTCAACACCCCTGGAGGAAGTGAGTTTTCAGAAGTTTTTTTTATTTGTATGTATTTACCTGCTAAAATACCTCTATATTCTTCACTTCTTTTTTTCTCTCCAGAAAGTACAGCTTCATTATCAGTAACTATGACAAAGACTAGAGGTGATGTTGACATTCTTATAGCAATATAAAAAGTGAAACCCTCGTACATTTTACAGATAGACTTTGAATAAGACAAAATAAAACCACTAGCAAGCAAAAATATTTAAAATATGGGTGAGACAGGAATAAATGAGAGTGAACCTGAAGGTATGTTCTTCTTTTCGGTCCAGGTAATAGTCGCATTGATGTTTTGACATCATGAGAAGAATATAACAGTATACATCAGTACTTGAAAAGAAATAAAAAGGGAAAGGCATGGGAAGCTAAGTTTTTAGGGTACAGGCACGTGAAGCGAGTGTTTATTTCTTGCTGTCACCACTCGGAGAAGTATTCTTCCTTTGACCACCGTTTGTTCGATAACTATTGGGCTAATCGATTTCCTGTAAGGACCATGATAAAGATCAGTGAATTCTATGTATGAATAAAACATACCTATGTAATTTATATAATGAAAAGTCCTTGTTACATAGGCGGAATTATAACGGTTTTTGTCCGTCCAAGAGGAAAGTGCACCGTGGCCGCGAGTACCCTGTTGTTTTGTCCGATTTACTCGGGAACTATGAGGCATATCAAAATAAACCGGTTATCAGGAGAAAGCTCATGAAATTCTACATAAGATTGTGTAATAAAAACAATGAGGTGGGCGAGAAAACTTCTGAGCTAGACGTCCATGAAAAAAAAAAAAATTTGTTAAATGGCTTTTAGTTTTTGGCGATTTTCTCGAAACCTACAAATCACATCACAACCGAACAAACCTCATTTGAAAGCTAATGAAATTCTCTATCAAAACTTCTAATAAAATTTTTCTGTATGATGAAAAACATTCGAACGACGATGTTGGGAAGTGAGATGCATGTTCCGAAATGTTTATTCACGATGGCCTAATGTACTTTTATTTGTTGTTGTTTTTTTTTTGCCTGTCAGCTAAAACAAACATCGGCGAATAAGACAATGTAGGTTTCATGGCAATATTTTGAGGTTTGGGTGGCGAAAATGAGGCGAGAATACGTGAAATTTGCGTCACG